>CAKNWW010339526.1:0-10422 GCA_932074435.1 Andricus kollari | reverse complement strand
TAAATTATAAGGCTACAAAATGTATTATACTTTCCTCAAATTTTCTTCTTTAACAATTCATGCGACCAAAATCTTAAATTAATGTTACTTTTTTTTAAACGGGTTGTAAGTGAAAATACCTAATAAATATAGTTTATTGAATAAAACGGAATTGACTTTTGTTTGATTTGTAAATTGTGATTTAGATTTTACTGTGAATATATGATTATTTACCTTTCTCAAAATAGTACCATGGGGTCCTTTTAGGATTTTTTCGTGGTGATAAAAAATGTGTTTACTGTGAGTTAAATGGCCAGCTTTCATCGTAAAATTTTTCCAAATGAAAGCTTTTTGCCACAAATCTTCAATAGTTGGGTCTTCCGGAACGAAGAAAATATTAATTGTTTCACATTCGGGTTCTCGGAGTTCTCTTTTGTAGCCTCATTTACACCCCGGAGCGATATACTTCGGCATAATAAATGTGATATACAAACATAAAAACACCAGTAGAAAATACCTCCGGGACATTTTCATGACGAAAGCTATATAACCGTCAAAACAACACGAAGAAGGTTATAGTGACAGTTCGCGGACGTCCCATGTGCTATGTTACGTCATTGAAAATTGATTCTCACTTCAGTCCTGTTTTGATCCAAAAAAGTTGGACTAAAACGTCGTTTAGTGGCATCAAAATAAAGTGGCATTAGAATGGAGCCACCCGAGACTATATTTTTGGAGGACTGTTTCAATACTGAAAACTGGCCTTGAAATGATACTTTTTTACAGTGTATTTACCTATTAAATAATATTGCATTATAAAAAAATGTTGAAATTAACACAGTTTGTAACGAATTGTTGCAGTGACATCGGAGAACAGTCGTGCCTGCTGTCCAACTGCTGCCCTCCTCCTGGGTTGCCTCGTCTCCATCCACCTATTGCTGAGATAGTTAGGACATGCCTGATTGCAAATCCCAAGCAATTCATGTCTGAAAGGGACGCTAGTCAAGAAGCTTAAAGCAAAGGAAGAATACGAAAACTAAGCCTAAGGAACTGAAACTGACAGGGCCGCAGTGATGAAGTATTGTTGATCGACGTGAAATTACCGTGGTTTTTATAAATAAATAAATATATATATATATTGATTTATATTTAATGAAATGCAGTGGAGAGATATAGAGGACGTACTGACGTACTTCGTGCTTATGTATGTTCTCACTCATTGTTAATATGGTTACAAGATAAAAAAGACAAAGTGCATTGCCTCATTGTTGTGCGGTTGAACTGATAAATTACTGAACAGATAAAGTGTGGAACAATCGAAGGCTGCAAGTGTACGGAAGTGTTGTGATTTGAAAAAAAGCAGAAAAAAGTCGTTACCGCGTTACTAGCGTCGCCAGTGGGTGCGTTTACAAGGCGACACTTGTAATCCGAGGAAACCTCCATAACTAGAGCGTAGTTAATCCTAAGATTTAAAAAAAGAGGCACAATGCCACCAGTGATCGTAAGGAAGATTCGAGCGAGACTCAATCAAAAGCGTTACAACCTCAGGCGATTTTATGTCTATACTAGCGTGTAAGGATAAAATGACTGGGAATCGCTTCAGAGGACGTCATCAGACTTCGGGTGGACCCTTTCCGGTTTTCTTTTTGAGGAATAGATGTGCGGACAGAAAGGAAACCATTAAAGAAGAGGTGGAAGTTCTTTTCCGGATTTATCTGACTAAATTTGGTCCAAGAACACTAGCAATGTGAATCTGTCGTCGTTATTCTTACTACACATACCTATCTAGATTCACTATTCTCGTGGTATGTGCATCGCCCATTGTCCAGGCGAAGTGGTGATTCAACCCAGTTGTAAGCAACGAATCCAAATGTGTCGCGTTCCCAGGAACCGCCAAAGAAAATACGTTAGAATAAGTTTATTCTTTTTCTTTTCCTTTCCGCATTTTTAATACTTAGAGCGAGCATGGTATACTGTTAAATACTGGTCAACGGTTTTTTTCAAATTATGTTTAGAAATGTTTTTTAAAAATTGATGATACACACTGGTGTAGGAGATTCTTTTTGCGACTATTAGACGAATGTTGTAAATTATTGGCGAAGCCTTACTTAAGATGAGTGGAAGAAAGTTGTCAATTTTATGAAAATGTTTAGTACAGGTCAGCCTGACCCCTATTTTCTTATTTTATATGCTTGTACTTTGGTTTCTGTTTTCACTTGCCAAAGCAAATTATGAGAATTTTGATTAAATGACAGAAACCTATTTAGAATTTTATTTATTACCATTTTTATTTTCTGTTGCAGAGTTTAACCTGAAGTGGCGTTTTTTAAAATATTTTTCGTACCTCTTAGGGAACGTCCATTAATTAAGAAAGGCTTGGGGGGGGGGGGGGTAAAAGATTTTTACTTGGTGTGGAGATTCGAAAGGATTTGCTACGTAAGTTTCCTGTTTCTAATGATTTTGAAAAAAATGCTAATTGAAACATTTTTTGACTGGTGAAGATACTTAGTACATACGTCCAATAAAATCATAAAGGGTCGAAAAATTGACCATTCTTGAAATGTGGATCACACCTTTTTTGAAATCTCCTGGAACCCCTAAACATCTTTACCTTGCAATCCTTTGAAATCCTGTGGATTATTTTAAAAATTTTCTGAATCCATAAAAATTTGATCAATTATGAGAACATTATTTTTAAACCTTTGAATTCCATGGATATTGTGCATAACCTCTTAAATCCCTTTAAAATTGTGAAAATCTCTTCAAATTATTTGACTTTTCGCAAAATCTTTTGAAATACTTATATATATAATATTCAACTTATATATACATAATCTCTCGAAATCGGTTTAAAATCCTGGAAAGTCCGTGAAACATTTCGAAATATTACGAAATCCATTGAAATATTTCCGAATCTTTTCAAATATCCTGAGATATTTTGAAACCCATTAAAATCTTTTAAAAGCCAATTAAGTTTTTCGAAAAGCCCTAAAATACTTTATAAAATTCGGAAATCCTTTCACAGTCCGTTAAATCTTTTGAAGTCTTAGCAAATGCTTTAAAATCCGTTTATATACTTTGGAATCTTCTGAGATCTCTTAAAATCCTTTTTGAAATCCCTCGACATCATCAAAACCCTTTCAAATATCTTAGAATCCGTTGAAATCCCTTAAAATAATTTGAAATTTTTGCAAACCTTTTTAAATCTGATGAAATCTCTTTAAATCCTTCCAAATCTTGGCAAGCCCATTAAAATCCTCTAAAATCTTTCAAAATACGTGAAATCGATATGATATATATTAAAATCGTTTTAAATTCTTTCAAATCCCGTGACTTCTTTTAAAAATTCTCTAAATCCTTTAAAATTGTTTTAATTGTGTGAATATTTCTTGAAATCCTTTAAATTTTATTCATATCGTACATAATCTCTTGATATCTCTTGAAAACGATTGCACTTCATGGAAATACCTTGAAATCCTTTAAAAACTGTGAAAATATCTTAAAAACTCTGGAATATTCCTTAAAATTCTTTGAGATTCCGTGAAATCTTGTGAAGTCGCCTTCATTCTTCAAAATTCTATAAAAATCCTCGGAAATCTTGCCGAATCTCTTGAAATCCCTTAAAATATTTTAAGACCTGGGTGGGTGTGGTGAGCCCATTTACTACAAATCCACCTAAAAAACACTACCCGAATCGGGTAGTGTCACGCTTACCCCTAGAGGCTCGCCGAAAGGGAAATAGCTTAATGATATACAATCTCTAAAAAGCCAATTTTAAATTCCTCGAAAAACCTTAAAATACTTTATAAAACTGGAAAATCCTTTCACATTCCATTAAATCACTTCATGTCTTACAAAACCCTTTAAAATCCGTTTGCATGTTTTGTTACCTAAATTTCTAGCTGGGTTACATAAACATCTAGCTGATTCAGCTAATTCTGCCATCTAAAAATTATCTAGCTAATTTATCTAGATAATTTCTAGATGGCAAAATTGAGATAAAGCAGCTAGATATTTAGGCAACACAGCTCGATATTTAGGTAGCACAGCTATATTTTCTTAGAAGACGAAATCCAGCTAAACTATTTTTTTCAGTGTATAGCGTATCTTGAAATCGTTTTAAAATCCTTTGAAATCCTGTGAATTCTTTTGAAATATTTCGAAATCTCTTAAAATCCCCACAAATAGTTCTTAACTCCTTCTTTAAATCTAATTACTCTCGAAAAAGTTAAGGTTCTCTCCCTTGAAATCTTTTAAAATCCCTTTAAATCTCATTAAATACCCAAAAGGCTTTGGAAATCTCATCAAATTTCGTGCAAATTTTGTAATTCGTTGAAATACCTTGTAGTATTTTCATATACTTTATGATCCCTTCAAATCCTTTCAAATCACTGAAAATCTTTTTAATCTTTTGAAATCCCTTAAAATCTCGTTTACAGTAAAAATAATTTATATATTGCTGATAAGTATATGGATTAAAAAATATGAAATCTTAAATAAGAAGTGGAAGGGGGTCACCTAAACCTTAAGTATCCTTACATGGGTGAGGAGGGAGTCAGGAATTTCAAAAATCATCCTTACGTAATTAATGGACGTCTTCTTACCTGATTTAAGTTGAACATCGAGTCCGCCTAATTTTTTAGTCATTCCTGAGCCGTTATGGCTGACATGGAGAGGTCACGAGATGTGCATCGCTGATTCGACTGGGGCTTCACAGAGTGAAAGTATATCAAAATCCATTAGGTGTTTATTTTTTCTTTCGATCCAATGGGCCTAAGTTTCCAAGATATCGAGGTTTGAGTTTTTGCGCTCGAGCGCTTAATTCCTCGATATCTCGTAAAATAAGGCCCATTGCATCGAAAGTAAAAATACGCACCTAATGAATTTTGATGCACCTTCTCCCCGTAAAGCCCCAGTCAAATCGGCGACGCACATCTCACGACTTCTCCTTGAGCCTCCTTACACCGTACGCTAGTTGCAGGCTTTAACTACTTGAGTGAGGATAAGCGTAGCTGAGGCCTAACTCTGGAGCTTGGGAGGGAGTAGAGAGCAAGCGTCCAGTCTCTCTCCATCTCGTGCGCCAAAGTCATGTCTCAGTTACGCTTATCCCCACTCTGACACCACTTAAGCAGTTTAAGCCTGCGAATAGCGTACGGTGTAAGGAGGCTCCTTGTGAGATTAGAAATCAACGCTTCCATTCGATTCCGCTCCACGTCCTGTTTACACGGTACACTGCTAATCGTCAATTTTGGTCGTTGTACACATCTCAGTCGCTATTGGTCGTTGTATAGCTCCAAGAACTGTGTAAACATTGTACCAAACGCGACGAGAAACTGCACAGCGACCAAACGGGACGGAGAGGTGTACACTGTACACTGACCAAACGCGACGGAGCGTTGTACGCCAACCAAACCCGACGTGACGCGGGACATTACCTAAACACGGCGTGGATCAGTACACCGACCAAACGGGACAAAAAGCTGTACGCTGACCAAACATGACGTGACGCGGGACATCGCCTAAACAGAGCGTGGATCAGTACAACTACCAAACGCGATATGGCGCGGTTCAGTGCCTAAACGCGACGTGGAGCGGTATTGAATGGACGCTTCAAAATTCCGTTTGGATTGGTATGGACGAAATGGTGATATTGAAGCCAAACACTTAAGCAATGTATCAGCTGTGTGATTTTAATAACAGTGTCGATTCTGGCGAAGTTGCATTTGCAGCGAGGCACGTGTACGTATTTCTGGGGAGCGGAGAAATCAAACTACGAATTCCAAAGGAGAGACTGTGTCGGTGGTCGGCATGAACGTACCGTTTCTCATTCGCGGTTGGCGCCTTCTATTTTTATTAAACGGGCGATAAAGCCCGCTGCCGGTTCCATATGGATAGCCATACGTATGAGCGTAGACGCTGCTGGTGCTCGACCGACACCAGAGAAAAATTCCGGCACGTTTTCCCTTTTAGCGAGCCATTCGCAAGCGATGATTCTTGCCAAGTGCACCCATCCCAACGTTGTTTAGGTTTAGCACACGTGTTATATCTTTGTGCGGCCGCCCTGGATGAAATACGCGACTCAAAACAGTTGCAGCGACGTTCGTTTCTTTTACACCAAGTATACGCAAAACTATTCTAGTACACTCGTCCGTACATTTCTTTCCTGTTATTCTCTTTTTGTAAGTGCCACCTCTTAAATCAAAAATAAAACAATGTTCTCAATACACTTGGCTGGATCAATGATAACCTTCTTCTATGTATGTTTAATGGAATATACACTTTCGTTTTGTAGGATTCATTGAAGAGGGGAGATGCAAAAGTGGAAGCTGAACCTATTTTTGTTTAAGAATTTGTGGGGCTATAGGGAATACTAAAAATTATAAATCCATTCGAGATTATTCTTCAATAATTAGACAAATACTGTTTCTTAAAGAGACCAAAAATAGAAGAAAAATTTTAATGCATTGGAACTTAGACTTAGAACTGGCTTCGGTCATGGCTTGCAGTGGCCTTGATCGTAAATCCAGACAATCCGAACGTAAACAGTTAGGGCCACATGAACCATTTCTATTTGATTTGGACGTATGCTAACAGCTGATGGAACTAACGCCCTGAGTACTGTCCTCATGCTGTTTGTCACGCATGACTGAGCACCTCCCCCCCTCTCTCTCGGTCCCGCAGATCCCCTCACCACGAAACTACCGAATACATCAATTCTCGGAACGTCGTAAATCTGGACTTCTTAAATCCAAGTTTCAGTGCATAATCATATACCATCAGTCCCACATTGAGGCGAAAAAGGTTTTTTGGACAAATTAGTCTACAGCTTACAATTTTGATCCGATTTCAACTTTTTTTATAAATTAAAGTAAAATAAATTTCGCAAAGATTTTGTGCTAGCCGATGTTTTATTTATTTTCATTGATTTTTTATTTAACAACAAAACTGACCTTTGAAAAAAAAATTGTGATAAACGATCCCAATTTGTTTGCAACTACTTATATTTCACGGTAAGGCTGAACCAAGCTTAAGTGAAAGTTGCAAGTAAATGGTTTGAATATAAAAATGGACGAAGAATAGAAGAAGAATATTTTGTTTTACTTCAATTTTGCTATTACATAATAATTAAAAAGACGATACTAATTTTTTTCTGATGATTTAAATTTTCATCTTGACAATAAAATAAATGTTCACGGATATTTACCGTATAATTTTGTTATAATTTCCTTATTTCTTGTAATTAAATAAAAAAATGGAGTTTTTTTTAAAAAGCCTCTCCAATTATTTCTATTTTCATCTTTAAATGTTCGTGGGGTAACAAGCAACCATATTCAATAAAAAAAATCAATAAAAATAATTGTCAACCGATATTTACCATACAATCTTATGAAAATTTCTTTTTTTTTTCTTAGTAATTAAATGCCAAAATCTAGTTTTTTCAAAACGCGCCAGACCGATGGTTTTCGTTGTCATCTTAAAATGTTCGTGGGATGCTATATTACCATAACCAATCAAAAAATCTTATTTACTTGAAACTTGGATTTAAACTTAGTTCAGCCCCACCGTGATTTATGTAAAACTTCATAAAATTAGTAAAGCACTCCTAATCAATAATATCCAGCAGGTTACAAATTTTAACATTCATCTCTATTTTTGCGTTAACAAATTAATGAGTGAAAATTCTAATTCAAGATTAAAAATACTTGGAGACTTTACAACCTTTTTAACCAAATTTATCAAAAATGTGTCGCAAATAAAATGCTTGGTTACCATTTTTTTCAATCCAGAGAAATCTCTAATTTTATAAACAAATGAATATATATGAAATTTCGCGTTCTAAAAACTTCGTTCCTCTAACAAAATTTATCAAAATTTTGTCGCAAATAAATAACACCCCCACCCAGTTTTTCTTAAATGTCCACGTTTTGAGACCCTCTGAACCCGAAAAACAGGTTTTTACGAATGAGTCTGTCTGTATGTCTGTCTGTAAGCACGATAACTTTTGAAAAAATTAATTTATTAGAGTTGAATTTGGTACACTGTTTTAGTATTAGTAACTGAAGGTCAAGTTCGTTAACCAGCCATTTTGGACAAAAAGTTGAAAAGTTATAGCATTTTGAAAATTTTTGAGACCAATTTTTTTAAGATTTAACAAATTCCATGCACGGATATTCATATTACTCGAAAAGTGGAACAATTTATTCTAACGATTTTTTTTGATGAAAAGAAAACTATCAGAGTTATTAGCATTTTCAAAATTCAAAAAATCAAAGGAAAATGAAAATGTTAATCCGAACAACGCGCGATATGAAAAAAAGCCAAGTAAAGGAAAACGTTAATTTTTGAAAGCCCTAAAAGATTATCATAACTTTTTGAATTTTCATGGAAAATGGAAAATTCAAATTTTGATCGCACAAAAAATGACAAATAAAAAATTTAATTTTTTGTTCAAAATATGCAAGATGCGAAAAGAGATAAAAAGACACAAATTTTGAACCCTAAAAAGAGCTAAAAATTTCTTAATAATTACTTTTTGATAGAACTCGTAGTTTTTGTTTTATTAAAAAAAAAGCTATTAAAATAAAGAAAATCAAATTTGAGGGCAAACGACACAAGCTAAGAAAAAAATAAATAAACAAAATTTGTTCACCGAAAGAAGAGCTACAAATTTGTTATTAATCCTTTTTTGATAGGATAAGTAGTTTTTATTTTAATCGTGAAAAATAACATAAAAAATAAATTAATGTTTGGAAAAACGACGCAAGGTACGAAAAAAAATTAATAGACAAAAGTTATTCATTAAAATAACATTAAATATAAAAAATAAAGTTTTTTGGACAAACGACACAAGCTGTGTAAAAAGATGAATTGACGAAAATTGTGCACCCAAAAAAGATCTACAAATTTTTTATCAATCACTTTTTGATAGGATGCGTAGTTTTTGATTTCATCGTAAAAAATAACATTAACATTTTTTTAAATTGTGAAAAACGACACAAGGTATGAAAAAAATTAATAAACGAAAGTTGTTCAACCAAACATTGAGGATTTCAAAGAAGATTACAAATTTTTGAACAATTTTAGGTTATAATAACATTTTTCACCGGAAATCAGTTATTTGAGACAAAAAGTACAGCATATTATTTCTAATTAATGGAGAGATGTTAAATCCAAACTTTTTTACGTCCGGGAATGATGAACGCAAATTTTCTTGAGGATTAGAAGGAATTAAATTTTTTAATTCTCAAAAACGACACTGATTTTTAAATATACAATAATAATGTAATAGTTATTCATCATTACAATCAAAATAACCATTCAAAAATGTTAACCTCAAAATAATGTAAAAATCTCTAACACAGCAAATTTTAAACATGTTGAATTAAAACATTTTTAATGTCATAATCTTCGTCTGTACGTTACCGAAACGCTGCAGATTAGCAGATAAGCAGATTTCGTTTTTTTCATTGGAATTAACACTAAATAACATGACCTTTCTTATTTTATTTTATCAATTAGCCACCATTTTTTTTTAATAGATAAATTTACTTAAAAAATCCGCGATTTCGTCATTTTTGCAGAATGAGCAACCGTTTCTTTAAGCAATTCAAATTTTACCATCTATAGTGGCTTTATCTGGAGTTTAATCTTTTATTATTTCTATATTGTTATTAAATTGATTTAAAGAAATAACAAATATTGTCGCCTAAAAACGTTGGCTAATAAATAAGGTCCTTTCTGAGTGATTGGCAGTCTATTTCGTGACAAAAAAACAACATCCATTTGTTGATAAGTAGCCAAGTTGAGGATTTGCTTATACATTTTTTTATAAAAGAAACAGTAATTACTTTTTAATAAAATATCATGAGTGAACTTTTTTTGCAAGAAATTCAAAATTGATTCCGTTAATTCAAATTAGTTTGTGAGTTACCTTCAAACGGGATAACTTCGCACATGTGGGGTAAATTCGGACATTCCTAAATTAATAGTTTAAATTACGTAAGGTGGGTGGTTTTAACCAGAATCTAGAACCATTTAAGGCTTGAACAGATTCCAGATTCTCGGAAGAGTTTTGAGTAATTTATCCTATAAATTTAGGGAATTTAGGAGTGTCCGAAATAACCCCACCTGTCTGAAGTTGAAATTATTACCAGATTGAATACATTTTAAATCAGGCAGGTGCTACACTTCAAGCCACAGAATCTTTCAGCAAAGAAATATGTTTTTTCTAGAGGACATCAGGTTACAACTATTTTTCCGGTATGAGGAAAAAAATTTCCATAAAGTTACGTTTATTTAAATTTTGACGTATATTTTAAAAAACACAAGTTTTGTTTTTAAAATTGTACAGATTTTTATCTAATTCAGGTTTTCTAATCTTTCCGAATCCTGATAAGTTTTTCTGTCCTCCTTCAAAATCCGTCGGAAAAAATGAGAAAAAAT
>CAKNWW010339524.1:0-19344 GCA_932074435.1 Andricus kollari | reverse complement strand
TTAGGGTTGTGCATTTGAAGCTGAAATTACTCAACTATAAATTTAAAATTGAACTACTCATCCGCTTAAATCTTGAATTAAATTGTTCAGAAACTGTATTTTATATTTACCGATTATTAAAAGAAAGGAAGAACGAGCTTGAATCGAAAACGAAAAGTACAGGACACGAAAGCTTGCATAAACTGAGCGCTATTTTTGCTAGTTATAAATGGAAATTTCCTGTTGAAGTATGAAATTCAAAATGGAGAGCTCTTGTCGTTCGAGTGATCCGGCTCTAGAGAAAGATTTGAAATCCTTGGGAAGGACAGTTGCGCCTCCAGAATCTCGAATGCGGATGAAGGAAGAGAAATAAGAGGAGTGTGGGAAAAGATGGAAGAGAGAAGGATATTTGTAAACACGGTACACTCCTACAATTCTTTCTATTTCCCTCCGGGATTATTCCATAATCCAAAAACTATAAATATCTGGCTAGCAACCTTCCTCTGTATTCCAGAATCCGAATAAAATCTACAAGTAAAAAAAAGTAAGAACTTTTCAACAGAGACGAAGTTGCTTATTTACCTTCTCTCTCAGCGAAATAACTGATAGTTTTGAAAAGCGAGGCTAATTAGCTTTACAAATTTCATGAATATTTATAAGCTTGAAAATTGATTCTGGTATTCATTTCATAAATATTCAGATGAAAAAAAGAGAATTGAAGAAATGGAGATATTCTAGGATGGAAAAGATTTTTTCTCGAATTTTTTAATGTTGAAGGAGAATTTATATGTCCAGATTTTTCTTTAGGTTAAGTGGTAAATAACGTTTGTATGTCAGTAAGTCGGGTTATATATTTTCCACCAGTAAGTTATACTGTCAAAGAAAAAAAGTAGTATCAGTAAATATCAGTAAAAGATGGCCTCATATTTTTAAAGGCGGAAAATACGGCGCACCCTTACAAGCCTGTTATAAAAATGTGCTTTGGGAGATAATGGCCTTTGACTCGAAACTAAATAATGTAGGTCTTTCCATCCCTACTGTAATATAATATCCACTCTATCAGGTTTGCCAACTCTGAAGATGCTGCATTATTAACAGCTCTTCCCACTTCGTTCCTCCTTGGGAGCGGATTTTGTGCATCTCAACTTGGATTGGGTTGGATATGAGCATTTGGGAGGGCAAATCTGATTATAAACAAACAAAGTTTTCGTATGCGAAAAAAATTATGTTGAATTTTTCTAGTCACAGTTTTTGGTAGAAAATAACATTATAAAGTAGGTCTTGCTTCAAATTTCTATAGCTGTGATTGAATGGACATGTCATTGTCTTGTTGTAACTAAAAACCATTTTTTCCTCGTGTGAAAATTGTGAATTTGGCCTTTCTTAAGCAATTTTTAGATTTTGCACACAAGGCATTTTTTTATGATAAAAAAAGAATAGCATGTTTCTTTAATTCAAGCTCAAGAAATTTCAACCGTGACATCTCAAAATTTGTTTAAAAAATGTGCAGTTGACACAGTCCAAAAAACTATATTTTTTAAAAATATGTTAGGATAGTTCTCACTTAGGCACAAATTCTCTTTTTCAATTTTTGAATTTGATATTTTTATTTGCTACTAAAAACTGTACTTAAATAGAATCTCACTGACTATCAGAATCCGATACTATAATAAAGGGTTTTCGGCCTCTCTAATTAGGGTGCCTGGTTAGCAGTAATGTATATTGTGTACTTATAAGAGGCAAGACGAGTTATAAAGCAAGCAAATTGAATTGAATTGATTTTACTATGACATGGCAGGATGATTTTCAATATTTAAGGGAAGAAAGTAGTGCAATTTTATTCTTGAATCTGGAAACAATAATTGTCTAGAGTTGTGAATTGTAATTAATTTCAATAGAATATTATTTGTTAACTAGTTGACAATTTGCAGTGATTACAAAACACCTTCTTATGATTTTTATGAAATGCTTTTAAATTAGGGCCGTCGATCTAAATCTTATCATATAAGATAATCAAACAAACAAAAATCGTATGAGAACGTTTGTAAAACTAAAAAATTATTATGAAACTTTCTTTAAACGTCATTAAGATGTAGATAATTTCTCAAGGAAGGAAATGACAAATTTTGTTGCTTGTTCGTTCTATATAAGAATAAAACTTTTATTTCAGAAGTAAATAAAAGTGTTCATACAATCCGGCATTTCATTACGGCTTCGTGTATGTTTTAAGGCTCGTATCAGAGACATTTGTTATTCTAAAATTGAAAACCAAGTACAAAAGAGAAAAATTCAAAAAATTGTAACAAAATTGAAAAAGCGATCGGAATTTAAACGCTAGTAGAAAATAATTGAAAATAGACGTAATTACAATATTGTCTTTTTAATAAAATGGAGAAAAATGACCTTTTTCGTAGAAGAACCATTTGATAGTATAAGCTCACTGAGGCGTGTAACATCTTTAATTGAGTGCTATATAAATTAAGTCAAAATGTAAATAAATTGCTTAGCACCCTGCATAAAAAACGAGGACTAAACTACCTACAAAACTACGTGTTAAAACGACGATAGCAATGAACAAAACATTTAGATTTTATTTTAATTAATGACGGACAGGCATAATAATCAAACAGCTGATTGATAAAAGAGAACCTATGTTAAGGACATAGTATACATAGAAAGTAAATAGAAAAACGCAACCCAGGACGTATTTAACTCAATTATTTTAATGTTTTTATTATCAACATCGAAAAAATGACTATACTTCCACGCATGTTGCGAAAGACAAGTTTTATTATTTCCAATTACACAATCTCTTTGATGCTCAGCTATGCGTGTGTTTAATGCCCTACAGGTTTCTCCAATATAAACTTTGTTACAACCTATACACTTAATCATGTAAACTACATTAGATCAGTATTCTTCTGCATTCCTATCTTTTTCATTGCTGAAATTTTTTTCTAATTTCTGATTATTTCTTAAATGAAGATTGATATTGAACTTTTTAGAAGAACCTATCATAATGTCAGATAATCCTGGAATGTGTAGAAGAGTTAAAACTTTATTATTTCTATTGTGATAATCCAATCACTTTTGTTTCTTGGTGCTGTTAGAACAGTTACTAATTACATGAAATCCTTCTTTTATAACACTCCTAATAAGTGGCAGAGGATAATAATCGAATTATAACGTTTCCTTAATAAAATAAACATTTTCACTTCGAAAATTAACATGGATTAATTTAATACATCCATCAATAAGGTTTTTGATTAAACAAATTTGTTCAGAAAAAGAATGATGAGAGTTGGTATTCAGATATTGATATACATTTCTTGAGAAATTATCTACATATTGATCTTATCAGCCTTTTTAACCTATCAGGTTTCCATTAACTATATCTCTTATTGGTTAAAATAGTGAAAACCAGGATGTTGGTTCCTTTGTAATTCTCCAGAAAGTTGCTTCTCTCGAGTATAAACTCAATTTTCTGAATGGGTAACTTAACGGCTTTGCTTTCTCTCTATGTTGCTACGGTGGTATCGTTAACAATGGCTACTATTGATCTGCAATTCGGCCAAGCTGCTGAGTACTCTCGATAATTCTGGAACGTGCAATGCATTGAGTCCGCTTCCTCACACGAGTATGCGTCTGCATACGACTACATAAACCTAACTTCACATTCGGGGCATGTGGTATTCAGGATTATGAGTTACACTCACTGCAGGGGCCATCAGTTTTGAAATCGCAGGAAATTAATTAATCTGCATCCACTAATACGTAGAGCGGATTAAGAGTGAGGAGTGGCGCTGGAACCGGAATTCTCTTTCAGCGAAGCTTCTACATCCCGGGGGAAAATTTTCGCGACTGATAATAATTAACTTTAGACACTGAGACAAAATTTCCTAATTCTGAAATTTAATTAAAAATGATAAATATCGATTTGACTACTTCTTTTTTATTTTCTATATTTATATTTTGTTACGCTTCTTTCCTTCTAGAAGGCCGTGATGCATAAGCAATGTATCCGATAAAAAGCGAAATATCAAGGGACCTTATCCCCTTTCATTGAGACAAAGTATATCGATTTGGCGTGGGATTTGCGGCAAAGCGGTTGGCTTGACCAAAGCGATCGTCCGTAAGCGAAAAAGTGTTCGCGACACAAAATAAGTATTAACGAGCTTTCGTGAAAAGGAGAGAAAAATTTAAAGCACTTTTATACCAGTTTGTAGTAGATTTTATAACTTAAACATTATGATTGATATGGGGCTGTACATCAACATCACACAACATAGCGCTTATTATAGCTTCTTCAACAAGTTCTGCTGAGTGAACTCTTGGAAAGTTCTTTTAAGTTTCTTCAACTCATACTCCCTGCTTTCTTTTTTCACCCTCTAGTGTTACCACGAACAGTTGCAATCGCTCGACTGCGCTTTCGTTTTCTCTTCAGTGCACCACGTCTAGAAATGAGCCAACAAATTTCAAGTTTAAGTTAATCCATTTTGCATCAACGTAATTTAATTTAATCTTGAACAATTGTATGCTTGACTTTCTTCTCCAAATCTATAGTTCATGAATCAGGATATCGCACAGATCTCCATATCCATATGTCAAGCGGCTTTGAGAATGAAATAGTCGAAATGATCGCAATAATTTACAATAATGAGGACATTCTGTGCACACATGTTATTGACAAGTACTGAACAGCACAGCAAATACAGTGTTTGATGTGATTGTGTATGCATGCGTAGGTAATGCATGGCAAGCAATAACTCCCAATTAGCTTCTACAGTTACATCGATAAGATAACCTTTATTTTCCTATAGTCACGACTATTTCATTTCCTCTTATTTCTGGACGATTCATATGCAAGTTTTTACACGCGGATACACATACTGAGCCTTCTTTTAGCCTTGCGTGAAGCGCACCAAGGCTGTAAAAAAGCGCGCCTCGGGGCGCTGAGTTCGCTTGCGTTAACCACCACCCTGGCTCTGATGTTATCGGGGGTTAAATATTTGCTATTTTTTTCTCATGTTACGAGGCTGCTATAGAGTAATAAAAAAAGCTTCATCAGAGCGACTCTAATAAAAACCTGCCCTTTTTTCGTACCGTACAATTTAACGTATTATCTTTGAAATCGAACAAAATCCGTGTCTATTATATTGTTTTACGTATAAAATTTCGTGTTTCTCTTTTTTGATAATTTTGTAGCCTAGTATGACTGAATAAGATTTTTCAATGCAAAACCACTGGGCAAAAACGTAATTTGATAAAAATGTAATTGAAATGAACTTTGCAGATACTAATACACATAAATTGCAAAAATTGTTTAAACAAGTTACAAAAGAAAGTAATAAAGTAATAAATGATTTTCTAATTGATTAACGCTCATGGGCATACTTTGATCAATGCATGATTTTTCATTAAGAAAAACCTGATTTTTGGAATTTTTAAACACAAAAGGCTTAACGAATTTTTTTAAGTATGTATGTTATGGAAAAACTAATTAAGCAACACTATGCTACGGAAAAATGTACATAGAATGTTTTTTCTCTCCCAATTTTTTAAGTAGTAGAAACAAATGCTGAAGCGGGTATAGTACTATGTAATGTCTTATTTAAACTACATAAAAAATTGTCCAACACACGAATTGTACGTAATTTTCACCTTAGAATCGAATGGTGCAATCAGTTTTTCCGTAACTTACAGATTTAAAGAAATTGTTCAAACAATTTTCGTTTAAATGATTTAACGCCAATATTAACTTCTTTCTACGTTGATTGCTCTTTTGATTCATACATTTATAAATTGTGTTTAAAGTTATAAATTGTTTTAAAATTTTCAATTTATACTAATTTTTCATAAGAGAACATTATTCCAAAAAGAAATCATAACGATTTAATTGAAAAATCACATTGTTGTAAAACAATCGGCTACACTGGAGTATTTGCCAAAATTAATTGTTTATAACAATGAAATAAAATGTCCAAGTCTTTCTTCATTACTTCTAATCAAAAACGTAGATTAAAAAAAATGTTTACAAGACGTGCAGAATTAAGGCCTGTCGACAAAATAATGTGTGTAAAATAATTGATTTAATGTCATCAATAGTTAAGACATGATACCTGGTAATATATTAAAATTATAATGGATTATTTTACTTATATTTGTGCTTATAGTTAATGATTATCTACTGTAGGATCATTATTTGCCATTTTCTACATTTTCTTTAATTAATCATTTTTCTCTATCAATATCTCAATAAAATATTTATTTCAAAGCACAATTTAGTCGAGTGGGTCACAACATTTTTTAAAGTTTTATATAAATTAGAGTAAATTATTGAAGGCATTATTTAGTTATTTTTAATATTTTGATAAACAATCTCGAGGTACGTTTTGTAATCTCTTTCGATTTCCGAATAGGTCATCGCTTTTATAACAAAATATAGAGACCTTCGTTATAATCCTCAAAGTCAGTTTTTCTTACCTCTCACATTTATATTTTTTTTTATGTAATAAATAATAATAATGTGTCAAATATTGTAATATTATAAACTTTATATTAATTGGGTACTAAGGAGTTTGGCTTTTTAAAACCCCAGATCAGTAGAAACTGGGGAATCTCTGTTTTCTCAATACTCAGATATTTAAAAAAGAAAAGAGTCTCGTGTATACATAAAAAGACAGAAATATTTCTCTAAACTTTAAGCAATTTAAAGGAACTATAACAGAGCGTGAAACCATCGCCACGTTTTGCTTACATTTCCGATACACGATCGACAATAAATTATGTCATGTAGGGAAGAGAAATTTGAAAGTGTCACCGAGGGTCGACTCGAGATTTCAGGATCGTCGTCTCGCCTCTGGTATGATAACCCATGCAGACACCTTCTGCACCATCTAACGGAAAACTCGGGCCTCCAAGAGTGGAGGACAGGCAGAGAAAATCCAATTGGCGAATTCCTGGGCGTCACTGGACCGCGAAATGGGGCGGCAGATCCGGCCGCAGCTATATACTTCCATCCACCAGGACAGTGGCAGCGATAGTAGTGGTGGTGACGGTAGCAACGATGGGAGATGCGACGAGGGCTTATAAATTGCATACGATAGCGCTAAACCCCCGTCTCCCGCATCCCTTTTCCACAGTCCCATGTGTCCAACCAAGATTACGTTCCGACCCTTCCGATTGATTTATTTAATACTTGCTACCTTGCCTTTTCAGAAAAGTACTTTTGCACTCGGAATCTTGGACTGGACATGTCGAAGTCTCAGCGATGTATTTGAATTGCCAAGAAATCAGGATAATGTTCGTAGTTTAGTCAGACATAGAACTGAAACGAAATTCGATTCCTAGTTCGATTAATCGGGTGATAGAAAGGTACGTGTTGCAGAATATATGTTAGGTTTTACTCACATTTTTGTATTTCTATAAGCAAAAAGTATTTGAAAAAATATTTGGTTGTTGAAGAGAAAAAATTCCTCTCAATTTTTTCACCATCCTCTATAAGTCGGAAAATACTCATTGAAACTGGCAATGTAATTTCGTGAACTGCTAGGAGTATTTAGTTTATCCAACAATCTACTCGCTTCACGAATTTCATTCGGCTCCCAGATCGTCGTAACGACGGTAATTATCCGGTGGATACGATTCGCCAGATATCCCAAGCTGAGATCCAAGCTTGAAGAGTGCTCGAGAGAAGAGGAACCGGCAGTCTGCAGTCGACTGATGAATCTCCTTAGGAAAGGTGCAGGAAGTATCAAGTAGAAAGCTTCTGGATGGACCTAGCTTGGCTTGATGTTGGTCCATCTGAATCGGACTTAAGAGTCGGCTGCTGGAGCAGATTGAGATTTCTTGGCCCTTTACCAATATCCAAAGAGAGAAAACGGAGAAGGGTCGTAGCCGGAAGAGAATGAAACGAGACCCGGGGAACTCGTAGCACATGGCCCCTGTGTCTACATGCACGCCGGTGTCATCGGGCCTTGCGGATCGCGTATTTACCTACATTGAATCCCTGCCAACCTACAATTACCGGTTACCCATTCTTCCAACAGACATCCTGCAGATGTCGAGTCTCGATGCCAAATTCAGACTCGCGGTTCCTGATGCTTCCCGGATATCTGCATGAGGTGTCTTCTTAGGAGAAGCCATGCAAATTTTGGTTATAAATGGAACAAAAGGAGGTGATTTTCATACTTCTATTTCGTTAATTATTTTCTCTTCTAGCTAGAAAGTAATTTTTCACATTGCTTTGTATCATAAATTTTGAATTTGGTGTCCTCATCAGTTGAATTTTATTTACTCCAACCAACCATAAAATTATTAACAAAAAATTAAAGAGATATTCAATTTCAGTTAATATTACTGAGGAAATAATAGTTTTCTAAAACGATATAAGACAATTTTAAGAAAAACCGTTGGGCACAAAATTTAAAGTTTTAGGAAATTGTACCGGACGATTCGGGTTGATTTTGTCTGCAGTGAAGCATGAAGGTAAAATCACGGATATCAGCTACCCGGAACAAACTCTTCGACATGATACGTGAAGCGAGGGATTTGGTGGAAAATAGGGAGATGAGGCGAAGAAAACGCGTTAGCGCCGGGTCGACGGACGGTTTATCTTCAGTGGCACAGCCATGGAAGTCAACGCCTCGTTTAGGTTTTATCGAGAACCACGGGAAATACTCGACGCACGAAACAACTACGCTTAACAACTCATAAACTCGTCATGGTCCTCCTCCAGACATAAACGTCACGTTTTCCTCGAAGGACATTACGACCAAGATGGCTGAACCCGGAAATTGAAACAAATATTTTACGAGCCCTACAGTTACGAAGATAATAATTAAAAAGCGTTCTTCATTTGAAGACTAAAAGGTCACCCCACTGAACCCCATAGTACCGCGAACACTTCGAGCTTCACCCATTTGTATTAAGTCTAACCTGTACTATGAAAGTATATTGTTAATATATGTTGCCTTTTATTCATGACATGACTTACTATAACAGTGTGAAATTCATCAAATACAAAAAATGACTATATTAAATTCGGTTTAAGAAAGCTGAACTTTTGAGTTTGGGCACACTAGGTGAGAATAACGATTAAAAAATGGAAGGCCTTTGTCGCAACGAACGTGAGTTCTACACGAAGAACTATTAGGGATTCAATCCCGTAAAAATCACATAAAAAATTCAAATTCAAAGGCTGCATTTCTGAAGACAATGAATTATAATTAAATTCGTACATGAAACATAGGAAGTAGACTTGAGGTTAGGAGTTCGATGAAGAAATTATTACTAACGACCAGTGGGGGATTACAAAAATATACTAACCTGTAATTTTTGCTATAACATAATTTTCAAAACATCTTTTCCTTTCAAATATACCTATTGAGAGCATATCTTCAGGTCTCTATTTGTAAATAGAGGCTAAAAAATAGTACACAAACCGGTCTACCGGATCCTCGTGCACGCGCAGATATAAGCAGTTGCAGGTTGTCGTATATGTATGGTACCGGAATGACGGAAGAAAAATGACGAACTTTATCCTATTGTAATACTTATAAAAAATAGCACATTCTCATCATAAATAATTGTGTACCTATGAAAGGAAAAACCACTGAGCAGGTAACGGAATGGCTTTTATCATTATTTGCTACCCCGAAACTGGCTTTTAACATACGTACGGTGAGGACATTTTTGTTGTAAAAATGTACTTTTCTGTTTTAATATTATATTCATAAAAAACTTATATAGTTTAAGCTGTAACTAAAGTATTTTACTAGAAACCAAGCCAGATGATAATTACGACTGAAATTACAAAAATCTACGAACAGACTGTAAGGTTTTCACAATATTAGTTATTTGGCTTGAAAAATGCGCACAAAGGAAACTTTTTTCCTCTATAGTTTACAAACTTCATACGTTAAGTATTTGGGATTTGACATTTAATCGCATTGCTGTGAGTATAGTGTTGTGGTATGATGTACGGTTTAGTGTCACTATTGGTCAGTGGATGTCCGGTGATTCGTTTCTTATCTATACTTTTGACGTCGCGTGTTGTGCACGCACAGTCAGTATTCAGTTTGCAATTGGTCGACATACGAGCCACTTCTCTGTGTCAATTTCCAGGCGAATCCCATAAGTCAAATGTCTTTAGTTCCTACTGAGTTCATATTCGTAGTCAAGCGAATTTAATAGCAGGTACAGGTTCATCATCATTGAGTGCCGTCACTCTCTTATAGTCCACTGAACTAAGTTATTTGCAGAGCTCTCTGAAACATTTTGCGTTCTCTAGGTTATTGTCGAAAACAAAGGAAAAAATCCGTATATCCTTGTACAAAGTGCTGTTGAGATGCCGTACGGTAGTAACGGTAATAAAAAAAATGAACTGTTCATTTTGTGTTAATTAATAAATAATACCAAAAATTATCAGAATTTCTAATTTGATGTTATATTACTGGGACATTTTGATATGCTCCGTTTACTTTTTTTTTATTCAAATATGATGCTGCATATTGTTTCTAAGTTAATATTTCTTAATATTTGTTAATGATTCTTGAAACTCGTAATCAAAGCGAAATGCTGTACTATTATAAACATTAATTTCTTACGAATCCTTTGAGGTGTAACGTTTCCTTAAAAAAGCTATCTCTCAATAACCGTTTCGGTCCTCTTTTTCGAATCTTCATTATGTGGATTATTGAATCCGTTAATTTCCTGCAGAAATGTGGCCACATATAAGTTTTAGGTTCACCAATGAATGGATAACCTAAGCATAAATATATCCTTTTGAATTGAAATTTCTTGAACACGCATTATAATCAGCAACATCATAGGACGAATATAAGCAGTCTTGAAAAAACCACACAATCTAAATGCGAAGAAGTAAAAAATTAAAGAAGTTTGTCTCTAGGAAAGAACACCCCTTGCAACGTCATCAAGAATGGAAACTGCTCGCCGGTCGAATAAAAGTCAGGAACCCCCATTCTGCGATGTGGTAGCTGAATTCGTACGGAGAACAAGAGGACGAAATGATCACGGCCACGTTGCTTCTTTTCGTCGCCGCGGCTGGTTCGATGTAGAGAACTATTAGAATGTATTATGCATGCGAAATGGCGCGGTTTCCTCGAAATCACTGGTGCCGCGCCGCTCCCGGATGAAGGAGTTTTGCGGTGACGACGTGGAAGTCTGCCAACCTTCAGTGGGTGGTCTTTTAGCGGCTGGAGTTGCGTTCCGATGGGATCTAAAATATTGAAGAAATTATATCGCGCGAAAGTCCCGCAACCGCTCAAATAATCATGAGCATTTTTCACCCCATGTCGAGCATATTATAATTCTGTTAAAAAAGACGCATTACTCAATACTTACATTAGGAAAGGAAAACAAAAGTTTTCTTTTCAATGTGAATAAACTTATCCAAATTAGTCTCAGAAGGAGGGGAAATAAGAACCTGTATCAAGGGTCAATATCAAGTCCAGGTAACGGTAACTAATTCATCCCTAGCAATGGTTAGAGCACTAACTAGTAAAAGAGCCTAACAAATATTACTATACTGAGCCTACAAAACAATAACCAAATTTAGTAGGCCCTGACAGATACATAGCACAACTGTTCTCTCTAATGAAATTCAATATAAGCACTCGTTTCTGAAATAGGTCCTTTGACTTTTGGTATCACTCCTTGACCTAGGGCTTGTTATTATTTATAAATAGAGTTGGTTGTTCGGCCACTACTAAGGATTTTTATTAATTGTAGCTAAAATTCAATGTAATCCTTGCTAGATGTTTTTATTGACTGATGCCAAAGGTATATTATTGACCGTGGTTTGGGGTTGATATTGAACATTGCTAAAAGTTCTTATCAACAGTTACTGGGAATTATTATTATGAATTTTTACTGTTGTATTATTGGCTGGTTTTTCATTATAGAGATCGTGTATCAAATAAGGAAGATATCTCTACCGCATTCACAGAAGTTTTTGTTTTATGCCAAGAGAATAAATTTCACACTGGTAGAGGTTCAGTAGTAGTATACAATTAAAATCTGGAGCTTATCCAATGAACTAATCTTTGAAATAGGAATCTACTTCAGAATTTGAACCAATTTTCAGAACCGGTTTATCTCAATCATTATTCAGAGCAATCAACTTTTTCTAGTGAAGCCAACTTTAGCATAGTGTACCGTACGAGAGCTGTCAAGTGTATCGCGATACCCACAATCTAGCGCAAGCTCCCAGACAGTGGAGCTCGCTTTCCGGTAGGTACGTATCGCGGAAAAAGGATTCTGCCTCCTCTTGCACGTATATTGCCGGCGATTCGTTTTGCTTTAAGCCCAGGCCGCCGTTCCTTGATCCCCTTGGGGCGGAAAATGATCCCCGATAACTAGAAGCACGATGAGACTGAAACGACGCTTATGGGTAAGCCCCTTAAATCGTACCGACCTACGATAAGTTCGACCGAGTTTAGGATGTCAGAAGAAGAAAAAACAAAGTGGGTATCGTTCAAAAACTACGCCGGTGGAAAGATTTTCTAGGCCGTAGTAAGAATTTCCACCAAGTCTCATCGAACATTATTTTTACATTAATAATAACTTTAAACTACGACAAATAAAATTAATTACGCCTGAAAATATTGCATATAATTTCTCTTGAATATATACTTGAGAATTATTGGTTTTTTGTCTGGAGAGTTGCTGGTTCAATAGCTTGAAAATCTGATTTAATTTCGCTGAAAGTTAGATAGAATCGTTCTCGAATCTTCAGGAAATTTCTTTTACAGTTAATCCCAAAAATATTTTTTAGCACAAATTAGACTAAAAATCCTGCAGACTGTCGAAAATGTGGCGAATTGCTTATATATTGGCGCCACAATTTACATTTATAAGCTTGTATCAGTTTATAATATTAAGTGTTGTACCGTATGACGATTCTTGGTCAATCACGACATGCTATTTTAATATAGCATTTCGCGCAGTTAAGCGAAATTTGGCTGAGTTTCTCTAACTTTGAGAGAATCGTGGAGGCATTTGTGTGTTCTTAACTAAGAATGTGCAACGTTATTTATTTGTAAATTCCTGAAAAGTGATATTTTATATAGTTTTGTGAATGTCTGATTACATCGACTAGATGATATGGTAACTCGTTTATTGTATATTGTTGTATGTGTGTCTGATAGTAGGATGCCTGTATTTATTAATTATTCGATAATTCGTTATTTTCTCTCTATAGGACACTTGTCAATTTTACCATTCGCTTTTCACTAAATAATTTTACTACCATTTCTTAATTAAAGGGTTCTTCAATTTTATAAATGTATTTTACTTTAATTTTATCTATTCATTCACAAAATGATCGCAAATTAACTATATGTATTACATCTAGATGAATTGTAGATCAAATTTGAAAAAATATCGAACAAGAAGAGAAGAACTTCTGAGAGAAAAAATAAAGAGTAATCATTCCTTTCATCGTTGACTTTCAACTGCCTAAAATGTGAAAATTTAATGTCCTGGGAAACAGGGGTCTTTCCTATTCAGTTGCATTACATCGATCCAACTTCGCATTAACAAAAGGGCTTGTTGGAGAGATCGTTGAAGAGTAGGAAGCTATTAACGCTTCTTATAACGTCTGTTATAAGAAGAGAAGAGAATCCTCCCCTTTCGTACGGCCCTTTCGCTGTACCCGACATGCCGCGGAATCCCTCACGGCTTGTTGTTTTTCAAGTAGAGAAAAACTTTTAATTGAAGATCCCCCTCCAACGCTTTTATCCTACACAGAAGTAGAATTCTATTTCTTTTATTACATGGACCTCAAGTAAAAAATCAATTGAATATCGGAGATTATAGAACGTGAGAATTTTCCCAATGCGTCTGGGAATTCTTGACTTTCAGACTCTCCCGAGTTACAAGGCAGCAATCGGCGCAAATCGTTTGCAAAAGCAAACCATACACCAATAGTCGACAATTCAATTTTCAATTGCAACAAATATTGCCCTCACGTGAAAATCGATCACTTCATTTTTTCACGATCTGATCCAAATGAAACCTCATTCAGGGAAATTTACCTTCCGTGACAATAGTTACGATATTATCGTTCGGCACAAATGTAACATACAATTGCCGGTTAGTGGTGTAATTGGATTTTCGCAAATCATCGCGATTTATCTCCCACAATCTGCGCGACCGTTCTACACTCGCAGGAGTACATTTAATGACGATTTAAATTTGACTTTATCGATACACGTGTTACAGTGACACGTATTAAATGCTGCTGACTTGATATTAGTCGCGTGTTTTGTCCGGTAGTCGGATTGTTATTTTTATACCATCCATTTGCTCAATTCAATATTCCAGATAGTATCTATGTAAAAATATTGCCTTTATTGTTATCGATGCTGTTACTGTAAATAACAATTCGTGAGAATTGTAATAAGGATGCAATATTATCTAGTTCCAATTTTTGACATTCTTTTTTATCATTAAAAATGATACTTTTGTATGATTAGTTGAAGAATCTTCTTATTCCAATCTTGAGTACGTTTATAAGTCTATCAGATTTCATTATTATTTATAGTAGTGATATATTGTTATTGACATAGTTGAAGATATACAAAATACTTAATGATTATTTCTTAAAATGTTCACGCTATTAGTTTTGATTTAATTTAAGAACCTTACTTATCAAATCTCAGTGAATTTTCATTTATTGGTATAAAGAAATTTAATTGTTTGAACTAAAGGTAAAAAGGAAAAACTAGCATCTTTAAAACATCCTATGTCATGCTAAATAAAGTAATACAAACTTCGAATGTCGAAAAGACATTTTTAGGACGTCTTTGAAACAATTGATGTTTTGAGAACGTTCGAACATTGGACGTTTTTAGAACGTTATTTGACCTGCCATAGGACGTTTTTAGAATGTTCTAACAACGTTTTTGGACATTTTTTCCCACTAGGGCATATAGAAAAACATAAAGTTCTACATTCATGGTTCTAATAAGGTTGGCGAGTGCCATTAGCGCATGTGTTACATTTTTCGTTTCAACATTAAATTTCCCCACTTCCGTTTACTTCCGGTCAAGAAATAAAGCCTAGATTAAAGTATGCTTTCTCTTCGCAATCCCAAAAACGATACTTTTTACCTTTGTTCACCAAAACGCAAATATCTCCTAAACTGCGAACGGCAACGCGGGCCCTTTCCTTGTGGAATGTCACAAATGATAATAATTAAAACCAAAAAAAAATTAGGGTTTCTATTAGAACCTATTTTTGGTTCCAAGGGATCTGCAACAAAATGGAACCTCTCTTGCTGAAAGGGAACCCAAAATGATAAATTGTTCCAAAGGGACCCAAAGTATGAGTTCTGATAGAGACTTTTTTCTACAAAACTGAGTTTATGCCTCGACTGACTTCAAAGTTTTTATAAGTTAATGATGCGCTTCTTACGTGATAATACTGATTTAATGACACTGCACTGGAAAAATTTAATAAAGAAACTAAAATTGTAGAGATTAGTCATCAAAGGAAGACAACGGACATGAGATTTAACAGTTTTTAGGGTTATGTTTACACCTTTAATGGACTGTAGATATTTTATTATGTAGCCATCTATCGGATGTTAACGAAATAAAAAGAAACCCTAAAAAAAGGTCCATTGGATTCTCAGTTCTAAAGGATGCCAACTTTTACCTGAGCCACAATATTACCGTAATTTTCAATCCCTCAGTCTTATTTATATTTTAAATCATTTTAAAATCAAGCAATTTCTTTAATTTAGAAATTCGCTGAAGATTTAGAATCGGAATCTACATTTTACAGTGTGGGATACTTACTATGAGGGTTCTAATTGTATTTAGCAATGCTCCTTAGAGTTTCCATCTGCTAAGGTTAATAGCTGCTTGTCTTAGGCGAATGACCCGACCTGACCCTCAGATGGCTCCGACAAGGGTTTGCATTTGGTACTATCATGTACTTGCTACGTATGTGTGTAGTCGGCCAAGCCGTTCAACACGTTCTCATCCCAAGGGAGTCCCCAAAGATGCGACCACGTAAGAGCTTGAGCTAGAAGAGGGGTCGAAACCCAACGAAGAGAGGCTGCTCCCAAGAGATTCCTCTAAATTTAATATAGAGTCAATTGAAGAAAATCTAATAAAATTGCTACCGCCCGAAGCAATTGGCTCGGTACGGTCAATCGATTGAAAAATCACCTGCTATGTCACAGTAAACATCGTTGATTCATTATAAAACGACTTTCAGAAAGGAAAACTCCGCACTTACAATGTTCTAAGAGGTTTAGTGTGAGACGTTTTATGTTTCAAAGCCGCGCAAAGTGTCAAAAATCGTGGGATGCAGTTAACTTGGTTAAGCGTAGAAGTAAATATAATTTTAATCGAAGAATATATATCATTAGAGCAAGCTTGAATAAAAATCAGTCCAAGACAGATACAATATTTAAATATGTAACAGTTTTATGGGTATTCTAAAAGTACAATGGTATCCACAAATATATTTCGAAAAATATTTATATAGTTGTGGAAAGTAGACAGTCTGAGGTTTATGGCCATAGTGTCATTTTTCGCGTATTATGTTTTCAGAATGAGTGAACAAAGCATTGAACAGAAGGTATTTCCCATAGAATCCTTCTACGGAAAAGGAAAATCTTTTGCGGCGGCAGCAAGAGCATTCCACGGGACTTTTGACGTCTTTCTTGCTCTTCAGGAAGTTTACGGCACTCGTCTTATTGGACTAGGTTACCCAAAATTTGCAAATAGAGGAATGGAGTGGCCTCTTTATTCCACATAGCTTTTTTTAACTCTTCCAGCGCTGAGATTGAAGAGCAAATCGATATTTTTCTAAAGTGAAAAAAAACCTGAACTTCCCTGACAGTAAAATTTTAATCGTCGTCTGTTTCATTACAAAATATTTTTAGCCATAATTTCATGTAACAAATTCGACACTTTAAACGTCGGTATTTGAAGTTGCACAATTTTCAACGTTATAATTTGAAATTATTCTCATTATCCTGATTGGAATTAAAAGATTGGTACATGTTGAACCCGTAACATTGAAATCGTGAATTTCTTGATGTTTCACAATCGAAGTTTTAAATTTATTTCGCTCTTAAATTGTCCGCTTGAATGTATGAAATTTTTTAGGGCTTATCGTGCGATCACTGAAGTTAAGCAACGATTGGCTTGGTTATGTTCGGATGGGGACCGTCACCCTGGAGGGTGGTGCATTGATCAGTTTTAAAGCTGTCCTGACCCTTATAATGATAAACCAAAACTTATAATATTTAATGAATATAAGTGTGAGAATAAAAAAGTTAACAATATCATGAACCTAGAATATTATACGCTTGTGTTTGAAGGAATAATTGTTATAATTACAAGGTTTTAATTAACTTATTTTCTCTTCCACTCTTTGACTATCGATAGAAATTGGTGATATTACTTGCAATTTTTATATTACGCGTATTGAAGGATTTTAAAAATAAAATAAATAAAGCTTTCAGCATTCATCCAGCTATTTTTGAAACTTTCATGATTTTGACGTTTTAAAACATACAAGTTCCTCTTTTCCATATTAGTGTGTTTATTATTATAGAGTTCCTTTTTAAAATGATTCCATCCTTAGTTAAAGTTTCTTTGCTTATTTACCAAAAAAATCACCCGTTGGTGGTAATGGTGTTGAATAAATTCCGGAAGATAGTTGCATGATTTGATAATGACTGCGGCACCAATGACGGAAAATATTTGGGAGCATGTCATCTTTCAAATATTTATGAATATTTAACTCTACGTATCTGTCGGTATTAGTGTGCCCATTGCGCAAACGAGGGATGGGGCGATATGAGCTAGCATTCCAGAATGGTTCGCAGCATGATCGCAAGCCCTGTGTTAATACAAAGCTATGTAGCAGGTTTTCATGAAAATCGTGTAAAACCGACGCTAATATGAATTTATGAGTCTTTTAATGCGCTTTCGTTAGTACCCTTCGTAACTCCCTTTTTTAACGAGCCATCGAGGCGAACGCGACGTGTGACATATTCGAAACTGTATTTCGAATTTAAAGAGAAAACCAGCAAAAATTGAAAGCGCATACGGGAATCAGGTTAATATGTATCATTTTAATGCCATTCGTGTACGTTACAAAACATTTTTTCCTGGAGCTAGTGAATGTTGAGAGTTTTATTTTTACATGTGAATTCACTACTCTCTTAAAAAGAACTAGTGAAGTCTCACTAGTTGAAACAGTCAGAAATATGTTACTGACAATCAGTGAGATTTCAATGGTTCACTTAGTGCAATTCCGTCACTAGTTTAATCAGTGAAGTTTACTGGTTACACTGGTGCTAAACTTTGAAAAATTATCTTTAAATAGTCGCACTTCACTCTCATAGCAGTAAATGAGAGCTGGGCTGCAATATAATAGGATATAATATGTTGCACCTAAGTGTGGGAGAGGACCATTTCGCTGGCCCAACCACCCACGAAAATTCAATTTTTTTCTAGCCAAATATTTAGTGCAGAATTTGTTCAAATTTGTACAACCAAATTTAGAATTTGTGCAACACCGGAAGTACCTGATAACTTAAAAAAACACTGGCTGGGACAGCGAAACGTTTCGCTGGCCCCGACATTATCCTAAATCAATTTTATATGGGCGTATTATTTTCGTCTTAATTTGTTCAAATTTGTGCAACCAACTTCAACCACTAAAAACTACCCCCAGCAAGGCTACCATCATGCTGGGGCTAGCGAAATATTTCGCTAGCTCCGGCAATGTTCAAAATCTGTAGATATTTTTTTACCCTAAACTGCCCTAAAAACTACCCCCTGTGCGGCAACATCATGGCCGGGCCAGCGAAACGTTTCGCTGGCCCCGAGATTATCCAAAATTAACTTTATATGAGCCTATTATTTTCGTCTTCATTTTTTCAAACTTGTGCAACCAACTTCAACCCCTAAAGACTACAAATTTCATTTTGGACATTGTCGGGGCTGGCGAAATATTTCGCTGGCCCCACTACGATATTTGCCTTATAGTCTGAACAAATTAATATGAAAATAATACGCTCGTATAAAGTTGATTTTGGACAATATCGGAACTGGCTGGCGAAATATTTTGCTGGCCTGGGCATGATATTTACCGCATAGGGGGTTGTTTTTAGTGGTTGAAGTTGGTTGCACAAATTGTAACAAATTAAGTCGAAAACAATACGCCCATATAAAAATGATTTAGGATAATGTCGGGGCCAGCGAAACGTTTCGCTGCCCCGGCCATGGTGTTTGCTGGATAGGGGGTAGTTTTTAGGGGTTGAAGTTGGTTGCAAATACTCGAACAAATTAAGACGAAAATAATACATTGATA
>CAKNWW010339520.1:0-12360 GCA_932074435.1 Andricus kollari | reverse complement strand
TGACTCGATTCGACAAATCCTTCAAAAGTTAGCGAATCCACAAAATTCAGGTAACCATACATACAGACAGACATACAGACAGACATACAGACAGACATACAGACAGACAGACATACAGACAGACAGACAAACAGACATTGACAAAATTTTATGATTTTCGGAATCTGTGAGTGCCGAAACGTAAAGATCCGTTAAAAACCAGACATCGAAAATTTGGACGAATACATTACACTCTCATGAATGAGAATGTAAAAAGCATTGTCCAGTATGTACCACCCTCCTTACACTTCAGTTTTTTCTGTTTTTGCAGATTTTATGAACATATGAATTATTTAGGGAGAAAAATCAAAACAGAAATCAAAAGTTGATACTTATTATTTGTATTGGCTAAATCAATATTGGATTTTAATATCTCGGAAAATCTTTCCAACCCCTAATTTTTCGATAGATAACGTCATTGGGTGGTCCTTTTCTGCACGCGCAAGGTTTTTTCAGGAATTAAGACAATCTTATTTTGACATTTACCTGCCTGAGGTTGTATCTTTTTCCCGTTTGTTGGAAAATCGACAGCACCAACAATGTGATAATAGTGGGATATAATTCCCTCCTAAGGGAAATAACTCGATTTTGTACGTACACAAACATTTAGCAATGCCCTTTTAGCCACAAAAGGCTTGTTCATTCAGGGAGTATTTTGTAAAAACAGATTTCGGGCTTCGTTTGATCTTGCGAGTAAAAAAGGTCTTTTGTGGGAAAAGTAGAACTCTTATTTTGAGTATATTATCCACTCTGGCTGATTTTATGAATGAGGGATTGTCCATTGATTACTTCTTCGTAAAGCTGGGTGCGCTCGATATGCTTATTGTACGCTTACTGCTTATGCAAAATTAGTTGCTCGGAAACATTGCATATGGAAATTTAATTTGCGATTAAAGTCTCTTTTAAGGTGAATAGTATTCTATGAAGTCATAAATTTCCGTTTTCCCCCATGCAGTTTTTTTCTGTCTGCTAATTGTTCAACTAAAGAAGATATTTCGCTTCAATTTTGGAAAACGACAGATAATAATGCTAAGTTTGAATTATTTAATTTCATTAATTTATCATTTATAATGCAATTAAGGAAGTACATTTAAATTCTAAGGGCTTACAATTTATTTATTTATTTCAGTTTGTGCAATATGTAGTTTACAAAATGCAAAACTTTTCGTTTTATATAATAGGGGAAAATATTCATTCAAATCTGCAGTATATAATTATTAATTAAAAGCACAAATATACATTAAATAATTGATTTCAATTAAATTACACGCACAGAATCTTGACAATCCTATCTTAAAAAATAGGTGGCTTCTAAACATTAATTTTTAAAGAGAAAATTTAAATTGTAAATGATTCTTTAATATGAAAGGCAGCAATATTCTGGTCTTAATGTTTTGACCAAATGTTTTCAAAATTATGAAAGGATTCTATTCATAACCCCTTTGATCATACATTAAATATTAAATTTGCACCATTAATTTAGTAAATCAAAATTTGCAAATATGTAATTCTATTTGACGATTAAAATTATAACTGAATGTTCCTAAACATTAATTAAATATTAAATTAATTATGTTACATACATTAGTATTTTTAATTATTGATTATTTACTGTAGGTTGTATTATTTATTATAGGGAGATCTCTCCTACAAAAAAATGAATGGATTAAAAATTGAGCCCAGTATCATTAATTAAATTAAATTTTATAAAATTATATATTTATAATTTTATTTTTATATTAACAATATTAATTTTGACTTTTGATGAGTTCTGGTGAGTTATATTTTTTTTTTGAATAATTTAAATAAATAAACACTATAAAAATTAAATATTGCTATACATACTTATTCAAACATTTTTAAACTAAAATGTGTGCATTACATATTACATATTACTGAGTATTCATTAGATAAGCATTATGCATTTAATGCTCATTAAATAAAATAAAAAATAAAAACTCAAACAAATATTTTGGGAAAGACTTCAACACTGTCGATTAAATTATCCAATATTAGGTAAATTAAAATATTTAAAATTAAGAAAAAAGCAATTTGATTAAGTTTAGGAAAATTTTGAAATCCTCTTAAAACCCTTAGTGTTCAAAAAAAAGTGTTAACTGTAGTCAAATTTTTAATACAAAATTATCACTCATAATTAGTACAAAAAATTAAGTTTTAAAATGTTTGAATAAGTATATTTATTTATTTCAAAGAGGTCGAATATTGAACTATAAAAATAAGGGTATAATATATTAGATAACCTTTGAAATCAGCCACTTCCAAACGCTACATTTAAACATGTTTAATCTTTTTTAAATTTATGTAACATTTTATGCCAGTAAGACTTTTCCTATAATACGTGAAATTTTAGTGAAATACACATTTTAAGAAACACTTGAAAATATATACATTATTATGTCATTTTTTCGTTAATAAATGACAATGCATTGAAATCTGGTCGTAAGGAGATATTTTAAGAAATTCAAAAGAAAATATCCCTGATCTAAATTTAGTAAATAAATCATTAGATTATTAAATCACGGTGAATGAAATAAAATGAAACGGTAAAATATAATTCGTCCTTGAATCACTTAAGTCTCCTCATTAGAATGATTCTCAAACATTACAGTGATCGTCGAAAATTATAGAGCATTCGTATCTGTATGTCATGAATAAATCATATCGCGATAAACTCAAAGATAAACTGCAGCTTCCTCAGCGCTTGAATTACTCTTTCATTTACTGTTTAAAATTTTTATTTCGTAACACCAGGGAATATTCGAACGATAAAAAAGAAAAACTTCAACTTTTATTTCTTATGAATGAATAGAGTTTTCTTATATTTTCCAAAAAGTGACTAGTGTAAATTTGAAACTCTTAGAATTTAAAATCTAAAATTAAATCGATTAGATTGAAACTTTTTATTTCAGAATTGATTCAATTGAGAAGTTTCACAAATTTAAAGGTAGTGCAAATTTGCAGAGAGTAATTTAAAATATTTTAAAAATGAAAATTTTTGTCTTTTAAAAAGTGTATGAAGTGCAAAAAATAATTTTCAAATTTAAAGAATTACAAATTATATAAGGCTTTTAAATGAAATGCTAAACTACAGAGTATTTAGTACAGTATTAAATTTTGAAACATTCATAGATGCAAGCCTTAATAATTGAACAGTTTTGTGTGCAAATGTTTTTATATTGATAATTTCAATCTTCAATTGCTAATTCTCGAAGTTTACAGTAAAAAATGCTTTAATCATTAATAGGATTCCAATTTAAAATTGTTGTACAATATTGAATCCTTTAAACTATAAAAATATATATATATATTTCTTTTTTCGGTCATTTCAATGTAAAATTGATTAGGTAATTATTAAGGGTTACAATTTGAACTAAAATATTTATAAAAATTCCAAATATATTTAAGCACATAATTCGAAATATTCAAATTTCGAACCCTTTTTGTGCAAAAATGACATAATTTATGAATTTTCTATCCGATATTATTAAACTTTCAATCTTTTCTCTTTTCAGGAGCTTTAATTAAGAAAATAAAAACGTCGAAGATTATTATTTATAAAAACAAGAAAGCACGCACGCTGCGCGCGCGATTATTTAATTTGTCTCACGAAATTTTTAAAATAAAATATAAAATTATATTATTAACAAAATTTTGTATTTCATAGTATCTATTATCTAATAAAGTAGAACAGAAAAGCAAGGAGAATGTTTTTAATAATTCATAAAAATGAATATGTTTGTTTGTAATTTTGGATTGTAATTTTGGCAACATTACAAACAATTATTTTCATCGAGGGTCAATATAATCTCCCCACTGAGTATAATGAATATGTTTACTTCAGAAAGAATATATAATATTTTTATACAAATAGACAATCAAAATGTTTTATTTTTGTTCAAAAATACACATTTTTGATGAAAAACACTAACATAACATAACGTTGTTTAAAATTGTATGTTTAATTTTTGATAAAAAATGATTTTTGTTTAAAATAATATTTTCGGTGAAAAACTGTAATGGTAAAAACCTATGGTTGTTCAAATATTGTAAATATTCTTTGAAATAAAACGTTTTTTGTTAACAATAGGAATTAAGAACGCAAAACTTTAACATACAATCACAAAAAATTTTTTAAGGTTGTAAATATTATTTTAAACCAAATATTGTTTTTATTAAGATAACCGATTTCTGGTGAAAAATGTTAATGTAAGCATAAATTGTTCGAAAATTGTAAATCTCCTATAAAATCTATACCAATTTTACGAAAAGAATGCGAGAATAAGCTAAAATTATTCAAAAGTATTTAATCTTCATTGAAATCTGATTTTTTTCAAATATCAATATACCAATTTACTAGGAAAAATACTAACATAATCCAAAATTGTTAAAAGATTATAAATCTTGTTCAACTTATAATGATTTTGGTTTAAAAATACCAATTTTAGGTGATGCACACTAACATAACCTAAAGTTGTAGAAAAATTGTAAATATTAATTGAAATATAATTAGTCTTATTAAAAATACCAATAATTTCCGACGAAAAAAACCAACACAATATAACAGAAAATTGTTTATTATTGTTTCAGAATTTCGAAATCTAATGATTTTTGTTTTACAATGCCAATACATTTTTTGTGTAAACCGCTATAACGTAACTGAACATTGTTAAAATATTATGATCCTTTAAATTGTAATAATTTTTGTTTCAAAATATTAATTTAAGGTAAAAATGCACAAAAAAACTGGAAGAGTAAATTATACACCAAGTTTTAATCTTTTAGAATAATAATAACTTATTGTTGTAAAATGCGAACATAGACTAAAATTGTTGAAAATTGGGAATCTTGATGATGATTTTTGTTTAATAATGCTAATAACCGGTGAAAAAAACTAGAACAACCGCAAATTTTTAGAAATCCTAAATCTTCTTTGAAACTTTAAGATTTTATACTAAAATTCTTTTTTGAAAATACTAATTTCCTGCGAAAAGCACCAACATAAAACATGTGTAATATTTCAAAAATTTATAACATATAATTAAAAGTTCTAATTTAACCGCGCAAGTGTATTAAAAAGCATAAGCGTTTCTAAATTCTTATAATATATTCCATGATTTATCTCATTAAAAAGAATTATTTGTAGATTTAACTTTAAAAATCTAAAATTTAAGATATAAAACAACTTCAAGTAATGAAAAGCTAATCAGGTTTTCAAAAAACATAATGACAAGATTTTCGAGAAATATCATTACACCACTTGTTCAGATAGGATAATTTTAATTAACCATTGTCCTTTAGAATGATATACGTGAATCTTTCTAAATAATTTTTTGTTCCATTTAAAAAAGAAAGATCACTGAAAACATTTTAGAAAACTTAATAACATTTTCACAATGTTCCCTATCATATTTAAAAAACTTTAATATCTCAAATTCCCGAAAGTTCTCCATTAACTCCGCATTAGTCCAGAGGAATACTCCCACGTTCATCAAATAGAACTGTCCCATTAAGGTAACTTGGTCCCTTTTGCTTTTCCTCATACTGACTTTTTGACAAATGTGTCCGCAAAGTCGATCTAATTCTATATTTCAAAAATAGGATAAATGTCCTTGGCAGGAAAGGAGCTTGGACCACTGAAGGTATTATATCGAAACACTCAGATACAAATCCTGGCCTCCAATCGTATCTATTTCTTTCCTGACAATGGGGAAGAAACCGCACGAAGGGACATATTGTGAGGAACGCTGCGGGCAGCGTGTCAGGTCGTACTGTGCTCGTAAGGAAAACAGGAAAACATTGGATTCCTTTGGAAGATGCCGCCTGGACCTCGGAAGAGACGGGAGAAGAAAAGTCGATCTGATCTGGTCAGGAGCATCCCTCTTTAATAGGTGAAAAGAAAAAAGAAGAACGAGTAAGGAATGAGCTATCCCACGCCAAACGTGAAACGAGGAGTCGTAAAATCGTCAACGGTAAACAGCTAAACAGTTTTGTCAAAGAGGCCGATACATATATTACACGAGTCAGAAGCCCCTCTTGCGGAAAAAATAAATTCACCTTTGGTATTGACTATTGGTAACAATTGGACCAGTGGTCATCGACAACTTTTCCCACGAGGAAGTGGAGGATCTTGCGGACGTTGCGGTCATTCTGTCAAGAGAGGAAACATGCTTGAATTCCACTTCCGTAAGGAAAACATCCTTACAAATTGATGTAATTGCCATTGTTGTAGACCCAAACATTCTTGGCGTGGAATTGTCCGGGGTGTCAATAAAAGTCTATTCAAACTTGCGTGGGACATTTTCAGCCCTTATTGAAATTCTTCCAATATTAATAACCAAAAATAGTTGGGCAACAAGCTTCCATCAAAAAAAGTTTCCTAGGCGAAAGTAATTTTTGTATCATTCTTTCTCACCCACCCCTACAACAACTTCTATTCTTATAAAGATCACTCTTCACACTTGTATATACTCCTCAACCACTCGTATAAACTTCCCTTCCAGCCAAGCCCTCTGCTATATTTCCCTCTACCCCTAACACCTCTATCACAATATTTCTCATCTCTCCTTTATAAACCCTTTCCTTTACCTCTTTCCTTCTTTTCTTTCTTTCCTTTCTCCTTTACCTCTTTCCGTATATCCCCACACCTTTTCTTTATATACCCTCCCTTTGTATCCCTCCGAATCATCCACAAATTTTACATCTCATCCCTTTCTCATTTACCTCTCTATTTCTATATTGTTCATCCTATCTGCACCCCCACCCCTTTGCGTTTTGCCCATACCCCCCCCCCATATACTCCGGCAAATGGGTGAGTTTTTTTCACAAGAAAGTACAAAATTTCTACAATAGTAATTTTTCGTTAAAACTTGTACGAAATTTAACAAGAAAATACAATTGAATACAAACGGCTAATTTTTTCTTGTATTTTTTTTGTAGAAAAGTAAAAAAATAAGATAAAAACTAAAGAAAACAGAAAACGGTCTTTTGGCGTCATAGAAACACTTTTAGTTTTACGTAAGTTATTATTGTGGAAATGTACAAGTCTTGACTACTCAATAAAAGATTTAACAAAAGTTAAAATATTAAAAGATTGTACTAAGAATGATGTTGTAAATTTTTGCAGTTTATGGAAGTAGTGTAAGAGATTAAAAACATTACATGTTTGCGAATAACTTTTGCTATTATAATAAATCACATGGACCAACGAATATATATACAATAAATTACAACGAAAATTACAGAAAAGTACAACTTTTGTCTATTATTTGGACAAATTTTTCACTTTTTTGTATATTGTCTAAGAATTTACAAAAAAGTACAACTACAAGAATTTACAACTACAAGAATCTACAGAAATTTACAGGTTTCGCAGCCAAAATGTACTCCTTTTTTGTCCTAGGATGACAAATATTTAGAATATTGCAATTTGATTATTTTAAATTAAGATGTGCAACTGATCGCTATTACAAAAAAGTTTGTATGTTTAAACTTTAAAGGAATGGTAGAATGTTAAAAGACAATAATGTCCGCATAAAAAGGGCCCTTATGGGAGGTATGGAGTTACGTGTAGGAACAAATATCCGGATAAATTCCCGGAATTTCAGGCATAAAATAAACCCTCTAAGTTGAAAAATGTATTACAGGGGCATTTTTCCGGTTACTATCTGGACATGAGTATAGTCCTAAATAATTCATTGTAGGTCTCAGTATCATCCCACATATATTTACAAAAAAGTTACAAACATTATATTTAAATATGTATTTAAAAGAAGCTAAAGATACAAGTTTTTTTGTAATAACGATTATTATCTTGTACTATTCTACCATTCCATTAAAGTTTAAGCATAGAAGCTTTTTTTATAATAGCTGTCATTCACATATAATAATTTGAAATTATTCGAGAATCGATCTAAGCATCTTCCGACTCCCCGTTAGATCATGCGGTAGCGCTCGACTCCTGCTACCGGATATTTTTACCAATTCCTTTTTTCATTGAATTTTTTTCGGAACTGACTATTAAATTTATTGAAATCACGTCAAAATATTTATTTTTAACATATTTTTTATATAAAAATATTATTTTTTTCAACCTTTATCACTTCCGAAGCGAATATTTCAGGAATAAGTCAGTGCCGCAACGTCGTTGAAAAAAAATATCACTCATTACTCTGATTTCAAAATACAAATATTATAATAATAAGAGAAAATGTATTTTAATTATATTCTACTTTTACTTATATTATTTACTTACATTTACATATATAATAATAATAATACTTATAATACTTATAAACTTCTAAACTCAAAATAAACTGATAAACTTAATAATACTTATAAACTTATACTTATATTTACTTCTATTTATATTTGAATATTTGAAAAACATTTATGTTTAAAATATTTGAAAAAAAATGGTTAGAAAAGGATACTTGACTTGATTTAAATGAATGCAGTAGACAATTGCCGAAATTTTGAATTCAAAAAGAAATTAAAAAAGAATGCCGGCAGCAGGAATCAGCCCGGACTTACCGGTTACAAATTCGGAGCGCTACTGCCAGATCTAACCAGGAGTTGAAAGACTTTCATTAAAAAATATTTTTTCTCCACCATTTTTTATACGAAAAAGACAACCTTGCAAAATTCTGATTCCTCATGACATTTTTTGTTCAAAAACACCACTTGTTACTCTAATTTAAAAATATGAATAGTATAATATTAATAGTAAATATGTACTATTTATATTGTTTTATTTCACATATTTAATAATAATGAGCACAATATAAATGTTCATAAGAATAAAAAAAAAATAATTTTCTATAAAACAAACAAATTTCTGGAAGTAAATGTAGTAAAGGTTGAAAAACACATTTTTTATATAACAAATGAGTAAAAAAATAAAATTTGTTCTTATATGTTAGAAGAAATTGGAAAAAAATGCCGGCAGCAGAAATCAAACTCCAGCTTTACAGCCTAATCTAACCTGGAGTTGAAAGACTCTCATCGCGGCCCATGTAACATGCGTGGATTTTTCAAAAGCCATTTTTCTCGAGAATGGTTAAAAAGCGCACCTGATTCCTTTAAAATTTTACAAGTTTGGTAATTTCCTTTAACCGGAAGGGGTACGAATCCAAAAAAAATTCCGAAGGGTGTGAGTTCCCCTTTTTAATGTAAAATGTTAGGGTCATAGCTTACAAAGTTTTTTTTTACAGGCTTATATTGTAGAGCTAAAAACTTTTCCTTAAATTTGTACAGAGTGTCTGCATCTTTTCAGAATTCTTGTGTCGATTTGAATACATAATTTTAGAAAGTGAGTGTCGACATTCTTTAAAAATATGTTTAGAGATTCTAAACCAGTTCGACAAGTCTAGAATAATTAGACTTTATTTTGTTCTGAAATGCTAATCCTAGTTGAAGGATGATTGAAATTTACAAAGCCTTCCTATTCATTTCATTTTATTATTTTTCTCGTTTACCTCTGAACCGAGCTCTGAACCCTACAATCTACATAAAAAATGTGTGGTATTTAAAGTCGTCAAATCTCCGAAGAGTAAATTCCATATGAAGATTTAAAATGGCCCTAATAAATGAAAAGAGGCCAGAATGAGGATTACGTTTTAGGGAGAGAAATCGTATTTTCTATTATGCAGAGTCTTTGGACAAATTTAAAAATTCAAAATTCTTCAAAAATATGTTTAGAGATTCTAAACCAGTTCGACAAGTCTAGAATAATTAGGTTTTTTTTTCTGAAATACTAATCTTAGTTGAAGGACGATTGAAATTTACAAAGCCTCCCTATTAATTTTTTAAATATTATTTCCCTCATTTACCTTTTAACCCTACAATCTATCAAAAATGTGTGGTATTTAAAGTCGTCAAATGCCCGACTAGTAAATTCCATATGAAGATATAAAATGGCCCTAATAAATAAAAAGAGACCAGAATGAGGATTATGCGACCTTTTAGGGAAAGAAATCGTATTTTCTATTATGCGGCGTCTTTGGACAAATTTAAAAATTCAAAATTCAATATTCTTCAAAAATATGTTGAGAGATTCTAAACCAGTTCGACAAGTCTAGAATAATTAAATTTTATTTTGTTCTGAAATGCTAATCCTAGTTGAAGGACGATTGAAATTTACAAAGCCTCCCTATTCAATTTTTAAATATTATTTCCCTCATTCACCTTTGAACCCTACAATCTTTCAAAAGTGTGTGGTATTTAAAGTCGTCAAATGCCCGACTAGTAAATTCCATATAAAGATTTAAAATGGCCCTAATAAATAAAAAGAGACCAGAATGAGGATTACGCGACTTTTTAGGGAAAGAAATTGTATTTTCTTTTATGTGGCATCTTCGAATGACAGTGAGTATGACAGGTGCATATTCAGCGTATAGGTGCATTATTGTACCGCTTTAGGCGTGTTGTGAAATATTGCCAAACATATTTCGGCGTCCTGTGTCGCCGGTTTTCGAAGGAGTCGAAAGGTGACAAGAATTTAAAGGGGCCTCCACCTTTATTGAAGATGCAACTTGTCTCCGAGTCATTCTTCCATTCTTTCGATTGTCATCCGAGCAATGTGAACACCCTCAAAGGGACCGCTTCGAAAACTTTTCAAAGCTTTTTTTTCTCCAATGAATAGGAAGCCCCTTTCGCTTTGTCTTTGTAATTATTATTATCGTTGTCATTATCGCTCTTAAGTGAAACGTACACTTCTTCTACCAACTGAATATCTTAAGCAATACTTGAATAGGGGCCATTTAAAACTACGTCACACTATCAGAGGGGAAGGGGGGTACGTTTTGTGACGGCTTGTAACATAGGGTGGGGGAAGGGGTTAACGCAGAATGGCACTTCACAGATGGAAACATATAAATGTGAATAATGATTTTTTTAATTTTTGTAAAAATAAATGTTAGATATTTTACTTTAAAAGTAAACCATCTAACTAAATACAGACTTCACACCCTATTCCCCAAGTTACCCTGTTTTTAAAAATTCCTCTTTACCCCCTGTTTTCAACAAACTTCCCCTTTTTTCCTTTTTTTTCTGTTAAATTCGAACTGAATTTATATAAACTAATAAGGAAATCTATAATTGTTTATCGTCGAAAGTTCATTCTTTTTACTTGAAAAATCTGCTATTATATTTTTGGTTAAAAATTCTACTATTGTGTTGAAAAATGAACTATTCTGTCGAAAATACGTTTTTCTTAGATCAAAATTGATTTTTCTAAATGAAAATTTAACTAATCCATTTTTGTCTACAAATTGATCGTTTTCAGTTGTTTGGTTGAAAATTCAATTACTTTGTTAAAAGATAAACTACTTTGTTAAAAATGTATGTTATTGATTTAAGATTTTAATCCAAATTTGTTTTCTTTTTGGTTGAAACTCAATTTTTTTAACTGAAAATTTAACTGTTACAGTTTTGGTTGAAAATTGATCGCATTTAGTTAAAAATTCAACTATTAATGTTTTTTAGAGAATTTATCTTTTTTGGTTGAAAATTCAACTACATCGTTGAAAATTGAACTGCTTTGTTAAAAATTCATTTTATTGGCCTAGGACTGAAATAGTTTATTGCAAATTCTTTTTCCTTATGGTAGAAATTAACTTTTTTCCTGAAATTTTAATTATTTAATTTTTGGTTGAGAATTGCTCGTTTCTAGTTGAAGTTGAAACTTAGTATTAAATTTTTCTTTGAAAATTTGTCTCTTTTGGTTAAAAATCAAACTTCGTGATTGAAGGTTAAACTACTTTGTTAGGCATTCGTTTTTTTGTTTGAAGATTAAACTATTTTATTGAAAATTGTTTTCATTTTTGGTTGAAAATTAATTTTGTTATATGAAAATTTAATTATTCTAGTTTTAGTTGAAAATTGCTCATGTTTGGTTAAAAAGTTATGCTATTAAATCTGTCATTGAGAATTCAATTTTTTTGGTTAAAAACTCAATTACTTGATTAAAAGTTAAACTACTGGTTTGAAAATTCATTTTATTGGTTAAAGAATTAACTATTTAGTTAGAAATAAGTTTTTTTGTTGAAAATTAATATTTTTAACTGAAAGTTTAGCAATTCGACTTCTAATTAAAAACTGATAGTTTTTGATTGAAAACTCAACTATTGGGTTGAAAATTTACGTCTTTTTTCAAATCCATCTTTTTTGGTAGACATTAATCTTCTTGATTTAAAATTATACTGCTTGGTTGAAAGTTGAACAACTTTGGTAAAAACTTATTTTATTTTTTAAAGGTTCATATCATTAGTTGAAAATGTACCTATTTCGTTGAAAATTCGTTGT
>CAKNWW010339519.1:0-13024 GCA_932074435.1 Andricus kollari | reverse complement strand
AAATTATAATCATGTATTGATGTCTACGTATAAAATATCCATATATGCCTTAGTAAAAAACTTCTAATTATATATCAATGTCTATTAATAATCCTTTCGATATATATGTTTGAGTAAAAACTTCTAATCATATATTAATGTCAACGAATAAAACTTTTTCTGCGTATGAATATAAAGATTATAATCATGTATTGATGTCTACGTAAAACATTTCCATATATGTCTCAGTATAAAACTATAATCATATATCAATGTTAAAAAAAAGAGGAAAAAAAACAAATTAAAAATATAATAAATATCTATGTATCTATGTTTGCGATTGCGACTTATATTAAAATTTTTCAGTGTAGCTAAACAAGGAATCAGTAAATGATGTGTCACGTTCGATTATCGAAATTGTATAAAAAGGCGAGCTATCATAGAACTGCTTTGCGCACTCGACACATTAAAATTTTTCCTCATTAGAATTTTCACTGGAAAGCGTAATTTCTGAATTGAAAAAAAGGTTCTTAGCACTAAATTTTCCTGATATATTTTTTGCTTCTTTCAGCCAAATTCTTTTCAATTAACTCATATCAATCACATTTCTATTTAAGAGAAAAATATAGTCCGAAGTCAAGTGAAAATTTATAGAAGAATGGTTTTCAATGTGAGTCTTCTGCTTAGTTCAGTAAATTAAATTTTGAACATGTCCATTTCATGAACATGTTCAAAATCAATAAGAGGGGGGATGTTACGTCCTGCGACGTAACGGTATACAAATCAATGCAAATCTGCTTGGTATTATTCCATCGGATTTTTTACGAATAGTATACGTCGCATGTGGCTTCACCCTAAACACTTATCATGTACGAGTTTTCTAGTCTCCCCTAATTCAGTAATGTAAAAAGGGAAAACCCCAAAATGGCCACTAATTAATGTTCCTAGCCGTATTGATTTTGGGGATTCGCATGGAATCTATTCCATATATAAACCCTACAAAAATTATCAAGTTCAGTCTCGGTTTTTCTATTTTCCGCCGAAGGCTCTGTCCATTTTTTAATCGGTCAGTTTAGTAGTTCTTCATTTGTCCTAAATCCGCCGTAGGCTCTGTCAAATTTTTAATCCGTCAGTTCAGTCTTCGTTTTGACCTTTAGCCGCCGAAGGCTCTGCCTGTTTGTAATCAGTGAGTTCTTCAGTGATTCTGTTATCCGTCGGTACAATTGTCTTCGCTAGAATTCTGTCTTAGTTAATGCAAATTGGTGAATAATGAATCAACCCCAAGAGGAAATAAAAATTCTAAATACCGTTGGCTCCATGAAGGAAACCCTCCACCGATCCAGGGAGGAATCTGGAAAATCTACCTGTTGACATCATCAGGTGAATCTCCAGTTCTGCAACTACCCATTGAACCACGGGAACCCACTCTCAAATTTTGGATTAACTTCCAGAATTTAGTCAAGTAACTCTACAAAAAAAAATAATCTAGTAAGTAATACTTCAGTTATCTAAATTCAACAATAAATTCCCTTATCTCATTTTTTTTAATTCCTTATTGAAACTTTGTTCTTTTTCCCCTTTCAAGACTGCTAACCCTTGGAGAATTAAGTGTTTGGAATTCTTGCTAATCACCTTGGGTCTCTTGATTTTACTCCATCAAATTTGTATTCACGAAAATAAACCTAATTAATTTATAACATTATTAATAAATCGTTCCATTTATTTGATAACCTCTCTCTCTCGGTTTTTCTCTCAACTCCCGATTCGACAAAAAATTGGTATAGTTGAGTTCCTCAGTTATGCTAGTGTTGTCGAACAAAAAATGAGGAATTATTTCTAATAATTGGGTGGGTGACGTAATCCAAATATCCAGACGTCACAAATAGAAGGAACATGGGTTTCCGACGAGCTAAAAGTAGCAATTCAAGAGGGTTATAAAATTACCGCTATTTTTGAAATTTGGCAGTATGAAACTACCCAGTATGACAAGGTCACAAAAATGGGTGGTCTCTTTGTAGAATATATGAACCGATTTTTTAAACTCAAACATGAAGCCAGTGGATACCCTGCCTATTGCACTGATGAGGCATCGAAAAAGGCATTAATTCAAAATATATTAGAGTCTGAACGTATAGCCCTAGATCCGGAAAACATTAAAAAGAATCCGGGGTTGCGATCGTTGGCTAAACTTTGCCTTAATTCATTTTGGGGGAAATTTGGCCAACGAGAAAATATGCCGATGACTGAGATCATTCACAGTCAGCAAGAATTGCTGGAAATTGTTCAAAGTCCTGACAAAATTCTCAACAGTGTCTGGCCTGTAGACCATAATAGTATTTATGCCTCATGGTTGTACAAATGTGAAGCTGTGACGCCATCGCCTATTACTAATGTGTTTATAGCAGCTTACACGACAGCTCAGGCACGTTTGAAGTTATTTACTTACTTAAAGCAACTAGATCGTCGTGTCCTTTATTTTTACACGGATTCAATTATTTTCGCCAGCACTAATGAGCCAGATAAGTATTATCCAGATACAGGTTGCCTATTAGGTCAAACTGTGATCTTGCTATTAAAAAGACACAGCCAATTAAATTAAAGTTTAGTAGCATCCGCAGAACACATTATCGCCAGGTAGTTACATTATTCCATACAGTGTTTACTTGACAGACATAAGTGTCGACTTACTTGACGATTAAAGTACAAAAAAAAATAATTCAACTCTATTAATTTTTCATTATTAACCAATCAGAATATATTTGAAAGTGAATTAAATAAAATAAAATTTACTTTTAAAAATAAAAACATTGTCTACAAATTTTATTTATTGTCCCGAAATGCCTGAAAAATAATTTCCTATTATTATGTGATCAACAACGGAGAAGATCACTTATAATAATATGATACTATACTTAATTTTTCTAACCTGACACAGGCAGTCAGAATATAGCTGAAAACTAGGGTTTTGCGGCAATGGTCCAACGCGTCGCGGCGACGGTCGCACGCCCTTGTAAGCTAATCTCAGGGCGTGTTAGAAGGCGCACGTCAAAATAAGCTTGTTCATTGACGTGATGGAGAGCGGTCAGGGGAATAAGCTCGAAACCCTGACCACGAGAATAGTATCTGATTGACCGATTTCTAGAAAATAAGAAAAGCATGAAAAAAAAATCCTGCTTAGAGAATCAAGATATTATATAAATAATAATAACTGATTTAATTTGAATCATTGTCAATTATGGACGCACGCCGGAAGCATCCGTTCACATCGTTGGTATGTGGACCAACTGATTGTGGTAAAACATTTTTTGTAATAAAGTTTCTCCGTGATCTAAATAGTGTATGTGATACACATATTGAACGTATAATTTTTTACTATTCCGAGTAGCAGACAGCATGGATCAGGATTAATAACGAAGTGGCAGTCTGTTATTTTAAGATGAAACTGTTAGAAGAAATATACTACAATCCAAGTCATCCGGCCTCCTACAGTGGCGCTGAAAAAATAGTTCGTGCAACGCGAGGAAAAGTTTCTAGCACTACAATACTTGAGTGGTTAAAGTCACAGGACACATTTACAAAACATAGGCCTATTCGTAGAAAATTTCAAAGATTACATTATAATGCTAGCTTTATTGATCATGTCTAGGAGGCTGAATTAGTTGACCTACAAAGCTTGTCAACTTACAATAATAATTATACAAACGGATAAAGGGAAGGAGTTTTGAGGTGCTGCTTTCCAAACATTTTTGTCAGCTAATGCAATAAAATTTCGAGTAATACGGGACCCTAATGTTAAAGCTGCCGTAGTAAAATGGTTTAATCGAACTCTCAAAGAACGCATGTGGCGTTACTTCACGCATCAAAATAATCGACGATATATTGATATCTTGCATCAAATTGTAGATACTTACAATAATGCCAGGCACAGTAGTATCAAAATGGCACCGGCTGACGTTACTGTATACAATGCGTCCAAAGCATGGGAAAATATTCAATCGCGATTGAGTAAGGAAAAGAGGTCAACAAAAAAGCCTAAGTACAGTGTCGATGATCAAGTTAGAATCAGTCGCGAGAAGGGCGTCTTTGAGAAAGGTTACGAGTCAGGCTGGAGTAACGAAATATTCCTAGTAAAGCGCGTTCTGAATCGAATACAATCACCTTTTGTTTATAAGTTGAGAGATTTAGCAGGAGAAGAAATTGATGGACTTTTTTACGAGCAAGAATTGACAGGTGTAAAAAATAAAGATATAGCTGGGGAGGAATTTAGGATTGAAAAAATATTACAGACTAAAGGCAAGGGAAACAAAAAACAATTTCTTGTCAAGTGGATAGGTTATCCTGACAAATTTAATTCTGGATTCCAGCTTCAAATTTAAAAACATTGTAAAAATGAATGCTGATCAATTTTACCTTATTTTACCAAGCAATAGTAGTATGAAATATTTTCCCGAGAATAGCACTTCCAATTTTATAACACAGCTTCCACATGAGATTCGATTGCAAGGAAAGTGGGCAGCAGTGCTCACATAAATACAACTTGATCGTACATTTCCTCATGTGAGACACGATGATTCATTTGAAAATCGTATCGTCCTTATGAACAGTGGGACTGCAGGCTATGAATACCCACAATATGATGGTAATAGCAAAAATAGAAAATCTATTGAGAAAGGTATTGATCTTCTTCACAAATATAACGTGAACATTAGTATGAGAAAAGATAAAATGACTGATGAAAAAATTGAAGATAAGTTAGAAGATGCAATAGATCTTATGGCTCTAAGAAAAAAGGCAAAGGATGAAGAAAGGTCTCTTCTTTGGAAAAAAACCCTTGTTAATTTCTTTCAACTGGGTCTTTATGCCAATACTGCGTCACTTTTAAATAATCTAAACAGTCTTCCAAAATTGAATCAACATATTAAATTTAAATATGACAAACACAAAAGCAGTTACGTAAGTATACAAAAACAGTGTCAAAAATTATGTCTGACAGATCACCATTTTTTGGTAGTTAGTGATAAATTATCACGTATTCTTGGGTTTGCACCAGATAATCTAATTCCACTTGAAAATAATGAGTATACTGCTAGGCATCCACCTAGTCTAGCTAGTGTTCTTGCAGATAAATTATTTGTTAACTGTAATATTTGTGAACCTCGCGTTACTGATGTTGTGAAAACGCCCCTTTTACGTACCGTTTCTATAGATACCAGAGATTACTCTTTTGGCACAACACAAGTCAGTAATTTTTCATCACCCAACTACATACCAGTTCTTCATACTGGATTTTCTACAATTGAAATTGATATAAGAGACCACGTTGGTTTGCCAAAACCATTTGAGTGTCTTACGCTGACAGCTACACTTCACTTTAAACGTATTGACTAGATAGAGAGAGAGAAAAAAAATAATGAGTCAATACGACGAATATTACGCCTCACAAGTAGGTGGGAGTAGTAGGGGAGGAATTCCCAAAATTTATATTGGCGCACCATATCAAAAAGGTCATGGTATTGGAAGCTTTCTCGGAGGTCTATTTCAGCGTGTTCTCCCTTTTTTGACTAAAGGAGCTCGTGTAGTCGGAAAAGAAGCTCTTAGGGCTGGAATGAATGTTATAAATGATTTGGATGCTAATATTCCACTTAAAAATTCATTTAAGAATCGTTTTGGAGAAACTGGTCAGAATTTTAAACGACCTGCTATTGATAAAATGAAGAATATTATGAACGGTTCTGGTTATAAGAACATTAGGAAGAAGCGAATAATTCAGTCGATTTCTAATAGTGGTGCACTTAAGGTCGTGAGTCAAAATCCTATTAAAAAGAGAAAAAAGTAAACCTCCAAAAAAATAACAAAGCGTGGTACGGTGAAAGGAAGTAAGCTACAAAGAATAAAAGAAAAACAAAAACTACAAAAAAGTGTGCGAAGCATAATAATCTGAAACATCCTATTGATGATATATCAATGGGTGCATTATAAACCTATTTCATCCCTCATCGACGACTCGCCTATAGAATTTGTCGTTCCTGGTCATGGTGATGAATACATTGATTTGGCTCCCACAATGCTAAGTCTCAGGGCGAAATTAATAACACCCCCTAGAGTCGTTGCAAATCCCGCACAGTTGGATAAAGTTGGTCCTGTAAACAATCTACTACATTGCTTATTCAATCAAGTGGATGTCCATTTCAACCAAAAAGTAGTATCTCCAGCCAGTAATTCTTATGCTTATCGGGCATACATTGAAACTCTGCTTAACTATGGTCCTGCTGCTAAAAATAGTCACCTGACTACCTCTCTTTGGTATAATGACACACCTGGAAAAATGGATGATTTCGATAATAATGAGGGATTAAAATCCCGCCAAAAATATTTAAGTGCTGGTAAATCTATTGATCTTATTGGACATCTGCACTGTGACGTTTTCAACCAAGACAAATTTCTAATCAATGGTGTAGAATTGAGACTTCGTCTAGTACGCTCAAAGGATTTATTCTGTCTCATGGATATCGCCAATGGCTGTAGTATAAATATTGAGGTTCACGCTGAAACGCTTCATAATTTTATTCTCGGTCAAATGCGGAAGAGAATAATAATTGATTTTGTGGACAATGCTGCATTCAATGGAAGTGGAAACAAAAATCCTTTCAATTTTCAAAATTATAAAATTAATCATCTCTCGCTTTATGTTGATGGCACTCAAATACCATCCAAATCACTACAGCCATCATTTGGGAATAAGAAGCTGTATGTCGAAGCTTATCATACATTATTTAGTGGAACTGGTATCCATTTCCTAAATGAAGGCAATAATATTGATAGAGAAAATTATCCTGCAGGAAACTGTCTGTTCGCCTTTGATCTTACACCTGATCTCTCAGCAAACTGTTACTCTCACTAGAATCTTGTAAAACATGGTAGTCTCAGAATTGAGGTGCGTTTCGAGGACGCATTGACTAGTACTATTAATTGTCTTGTATATGCGGAATATGATAATGTTCTGGAAATAGACTCGTCCAGACAAATTATTGTCGACTTTAGTTCTTGAGTGGGGGTAAAATCAAATGTACCTATGAATCGTGCATTTCAAAGACAGTAGACTTCACGCTCCCTTCGTGAAACTTTGTTTTTCTTTCCTACATTCTAAAAAAAACATATATGAAATCATGGTTGACTACGTGATTGATATACAAGGCTTTCGAGACGATGCTGGAAGATTTATTCCTAAAGAAGTAGCTGTGGTTTCTCTGGATCGTTATTGTATTTCTTATGAGCTTATTTCTGCTCCATTTTCATTTACTGATCTCACGAACCAATCGCAACAACAAAATAACTGGCTTAGTTGTCATCATCATGGCATTGAGTGGTTTGAAGGAGATGTCCCGATGAATTTTCTTCATGCCAATCTACGTGACAATGCCCGAACTGCCAAACTGATGTACACCCGAGGACACGAGAAAGCCGAGTTACTACAGAAAAGTCCATCGTTTAAAAAATTACCATTCATAGACGAGTTTTGTTTCCATCATGGTGTCAAAAAGGAAGCAATATTTATGTGTGTACTTAATAATGCATTTGGACTAAAAAACTGGATCTAGAAGCAACAAGAAGATAATCTACTCTCATTATCCTACAATAAAATACAAGGCTACAGTACCAGTACGCTCAGATCCCCTACAACCTATGGACAGAGCATTGCGGCCAATTCTGAAGATTCAGATAAGGATACGGTAGATTTTATTGAAAAAACTACCTTCCCATTATCATCTAAAAAGTATGAACAGCTTACAAATTCTACAAGTACTTCGACTCCCAAAAGCTCGGACAGTCGGCGTATTCCCTGCAGATCAGATTCCTAAACGTTGGACAAGACCATCTGCAATTGTAGCTAATTTTGATGAACAATCCAAACCTGGAACTCACTGGATCGCCCTCCTCGTTGAAGATGATGAAAGAGGTACCTACTTTGACAGCTACGCGTTACCGCCTCTTATACCTAAACATCTTCTTCGTTTACGGGGAAATTGTACCTTCTACAGGTGGAACACAAAGAGACTACAAGCTGCGACTTCGAATGTTTGTGGGCAATATTGCTTTATGTTTCTCCATTGTATGTGTAATGGTTATTCTCTGTCTGATTTCACTAATTTTTTTACGAATAATTTAGAAAAAATGATTATCTTGTGGGACAATTTTACAAAAAGTTATTGAAGAAATATAAACTCAAACCTAATATTTCTAGAGAATCGAAACAGCGCATACGTACTGGTAAATATTGTAAACGTACAGGTCTTGCATCATGTACGCAAACGTCAACGGCTGAATTAACCACTCTTTCCATATTTTAAAAATATGCAATCCATGTGTTTTCTCATCATTACATAAATCAATAAATTAAAATTATGTAAAATGTCCCCCTTTTTTATTCACAGACCTTTCATACACGTAGTCAGTAAGAATAATTTTAATTGCACACTACTATTTGAAAACAAAATTTTAATTTCTGCAAATTTTCTATTTTTTTGTTTTTAAATCATAATAGTAATATAATAAAAATAATTTTTTTAAATTTCTTTCACGTTATTTTTTTTCAATATAAATTAGTCTGCTCATTTGTAGTCTGCAAACAGGTGTCCGATTGCGGCTGGGGGTAGGTCCCACCACCATGGCGAGGGGGTCGGCGCCATAGTGTGGTGAAGGGGGATGGGCAAAGTGGAGGGGGTAGTCTGTCCATAGTGGCCCGGTACTACTCGCGTAGTACAATTTCAGTAAAACAAATGCTTCTAAAACTTGTATTATAATAAATTATTGACGAAGATATTCGTCCTTTCTCCATATGCCATTTCACATTTTTGAGTCAGATTGCAACGTCTACGAAACTGTTCGAAGCTATTGATACCAAAATTTGGATACACGTAGACACGCTCTTTCATTGTTTTGCCTTTAAAATTAAGGCGTAATAATTAAAAGAGAGCTATTTCTTTGTTTTGTTTTGCATACCAACATTTTTACGTTATTTATATTTTGTTTTATATAAAATTTCATGTTTCTTATACGAGATGTTATCTTTGTTTCGTATAAGGGAACGAAAATTGAACATTTTTAATTCTTTTTCTTCAAACAGAAGATTTGTTCATTTTCTTTACGAAAACGAAACGTATTGCCAGAAGTTTTCATTTTCATTACCTTACAATAACTTTGTTATTGATGCTGGAAACGGTTTAGAAAACTTTTACTTTGTTAATAATATAATTGTTTTAATAACGGAACGACATTAGAGACAAATTTATTTTTGTTCAAATTCCAATTAAACTAAGCGGAACGAAAGTTTTATAAATACCCCTAGAAGATTTTTGAACTTTCACGATATGCTCTGAAGATTTTTTGTGTGTATTTACGTTTATCTCTAGTTACTCGAACTATTTTTCGGTATTCGGATCCTTGAAAGTTTTTAAAGAAAAGTGTATAATTTCGCTTTCAAAATAAAACGAAGGTACATAAAAATGTTCTGTAGTTCTAGTGATATTAATAATTGGAAACATAATATAATTTACTTTTAAATGAAGAACAGATGAAATTCTTACGTAAAATTATAAAAAGACTATGTGAGATGGTTAGTGTCTTTTTGTTTTGAGGTCTAAAAGAAATCAACGAATGCGGAAAATCAAAACGTATACACCAACGAGTTCCAGACCACTGTAAAGTTTGATTAAATACAATTCTGGATAAAAATTAGTATTTACGTTTCGAAGCTAGTCTGGTCTCACCACCAGAGCTTACTTATTACATTTGAGAAATGTATTAGAAACTTAATCGGTACATATAAGGCCAAGTAGAGAAAAACGAGCATGAGGGCTCATATTTATGTTAAAAGTTCGTAAAAATTGCTTCTTTGATTTGAAGAGAAAGTAATGTTAAAAGACTATTGAATATATTGTTGAGAAAAATAACATCTCGGCCTGGAAAAAGTATTCCATAATGTATTTATGTTAACATTTAAAACACGAAGAATTATTTAGAATTTCAAAGATTCCATTATTAAAGAATTTTACCCAATCAATTTCAAAGTTTGACATAGAACGTAAATTCGTAATATTTTTTAGAATTCAATTATGAAATATTATTCATTCATAAGATATAAAAAATGTATTGACTAATTGAAATCGATTTTACTATTTAAAGTTCAAGTGTATATAAAATCTTGACTAGATGGTCAAAACTTGAGACTGAAATTCGACTGGATTTATTTTGATTTGCATCTTAGAAGTCATAGGCCCAGCAGTCAATAGCTACATATTTTCATATGTATGAACCAAATATATATATTTAGCAATATATTTACTTGAACCAATTAATGGACTATATTATAGTTTCAAATTTTAATACTGACCATATCATGTAACAGTCATCATATAACAGTTTATTTTAATAATAATAATAATAATAATCATAATCATTATAATAATCGCTTATTTTATGTATATGTGACCGTCCGCGAAGAAAGGGACCTAATGCGGAAAAAATCGATTTTCACTTTCTTACGCTAATCGATAGTTTCTGAGGTACTCTTTCATTTCCAATAATCAGAAATTGTTTAAGTTGATTACTTTTTTTGTTATGAAGCTATAAACATAGGCATAATAAGCGTACGCGGAGACCGAACGAAAGGCCTACGAAAGCCAGCCCCACCACTTACCACATAGCTGTACGCGACGTGTCCGCGACCTACACTGGCTCGTGCCTAAAAGCGTATCGGTAAGTAGAGGGGGTGCTTTTCGTAGACGCATCCCCGCTACTCTTATGCTGGCTTGCGGACTCTGTTGCGATCGCGCGTCCAGTAAAATTCAGCTTTGACGCATTAGGTCCCTTTCTTCGCGGACAGTCACATATGTATCTTTTAGATGTAAGCTATTTATCTTCCTCTTCTTTTAGAAAATAGGTTTTGTTATTTACCTTTGACATTAATTTATTAATTAAACGTCATTAAAGTAGAATCATAGAAGTTAATTATTCCTTCAGTAGTCTAGAACTGAAGAAGCCATACGTACAGCTTTAAAATATTGAGTCATATAGTCTTCCCAAAACTTCATCAACCCTGCTCAAGTATACACTTCCTGGAAATTCCGTCTATTATCTATCTATTCCTTATCTTCCATCCATAGGCTTTGAAACAGACACGAGCGTCTAGCGAGACAAGGCCCACGTCCGTACCCCTCCAAGAGCCATCTCCTCCTTCATATGCATCCCTTTACTCACCTCCCCTTCATATGCTTCCCTTTACCCTGATTTATTTCAAAAATTTTCAAATTTGTATATATGTATATGTTTGTCAGTATTATAATTAGATAAGGTTTTTCTCAGGGGATGATTTCAACGATTTCCCAAAAACTATAAAAATAATGTTTAAATATTTTTAATTTATATGCAGATTTCAATCATTTTTGAATAAAAGACAATGTTATACCTTATGTGAATGAGTATGGGTTCCACTTATTTACACCCCATACCGTGTTAAAATAAGACATTCCTTTTTTTAATTTTAATGATTGCTTTTAAACATTAATTAACTCGTATCTTATTTCTCAAATATATATTTTTCACTTTCTTCGATTCTCAATTAAACAACTAAAGTAAAATCATATCACTTTATTATTCTTTTCAGCGAAGCCATAACTCCAACTTTAGAATATTTCGTCAAACAGACCTTTAAAAATGCACCAATCCTTGTATCAACACACATTTCCTAGAAATTCCCACCTCCACCCCTTCTTATCTTCTATTAATAGACTTTAAACAAACACATGCGTCTAGCGAGATAAGGCCCAGACAACCGCCGACTGGCGCCAGACGTCTGAGCAAACACCGAGGAGTGGGGGGTTATCTTGTCTGGAGGGCCATAGTTGCCCTTAACTACTCAGGTAGCGATGTTTCGAAAAAATACTTAATGTGTCACAAGTGCTCGGTGAAGCCTCTTTAATTATCGCGGAAGCCTACTTATTTCCGAATTCGCAATTTTCGAGCGCTTTCGAGGAAAAACGAGGTCTTGTTCAAACATTGATATCTTCGCGTCAACAGTGTTCTTCTCAACCTCTGAGTGTGCTCCCTCCATCCTCGCTGCAAATCCCCGAAGGCTCTTTAAATCCTCCCCACATGCTCCCTAAATCCTCTTCTCATGCTCTCCAAAACCTCGGTTCATTCGATGAACTTCATTTGCTTTAATTGTAAGAAATTATATAAAAAAGGCAATGCAACATTTCTTGCATGCATCTTTTTATTTCTGAAGTCTATAAAATAATTTGTAAATGCACTTACAATATGACATCAAATACTTGTAATGTGATATTCATCCTCCCAGGGCCAGCGCTATACATTAGGCCACCCGTGTGCAAAAAAAATAATTCTGCCCACCCTCCCCTTTTCTTTAAAAAAAGAAGGAATAATACATTTTCTACATATGTATGCTCTATTTCTATTAAAACATTATTAATATTATTTACATTATTAATATTATTTAAATGCGAGAAGTTGTAGGCTCCGGAAGCTACGATCATGGTTCCTTAACGCAACCAATTTCGACGCAACTGGAACGGGTACGTCATCCACTTCTGCTCCTTCTGTCGTAGCAGGAAATTTAAGCGAGACAACATCGTTCAACATTGTTCCTTGGAGTCAGGTCCCTAGCCACGGATGACCTTACGCGGCAGACGCACAGTGGGCCAGGATCGCACTTTTTTGGCCGAAAGTCAAGGTTTAAACTTGAGTCAATTGAATATATTTTCGACTTTCTCACACCTTGAAGTATCTGTATTTGGAGTTGCTTATCAATCAGATGCCCTGTGTTTCGTTGAGAAATAGTCAAAGTTGAAAAATAAAACTTGATTTTCTATACTTGGTGCCTAAAAAGAAGGGATACAATTTTATAATATTTATCGAAAAGAAATCGGATTTTCATTTTTTTTAATTCAGTTTGGATCAGCAAATGTAGGAAATGGCGAAGAAGCTACAAAACTCGTCTAAAATTTTAAAATTCACATGTTTTATTCAC
>CAKNWW010339516.1:0-14769 GCA_932074435.1 Andricus kollari | reverse complement strand
GACAATTCATCTGTTTGGATGAAAATTTAACTATTTTTTTTTAAATGTTCGTCTTTCTTGGTTGAATTGAACTGATTTTTATTTAAATCAGAATGCTTCTTGGTAGAATTATCAACTATTAAATTCTTTGTCAAAAATTCCATTTTTATTTGAAAATTCATCTCTTTTGTTGAAAATTCGACTTTTTTGGTTGAAAATTACTTTTTGAACTTAAAATATAACTTCCATTTTTGCCTGAAAATTATATTTCAATTCAAAATTAATCTTCTCTAGTTGAAAATATAATGTTTTGGTTGAAAATTAATCATCTTCTTGAATAAAAATTCATCGATTTGGTTGAGGATTCGACTATTTTGTTGAAAATTGGTCTTTTTTCGTTTAATTCATTAGGTTGAACATTCGTTTTATTTTCAAAATCAATCATTTGAACTGGAAATTTAAGTGTTTCATTTTTTTAACTTATGCTTGTTAGTTGAAAATTCAACTATTTGTCTAAAGATTAATGTATTTTGTTGAAAATTCGTCTTTTGGTAGACAATTATTCTTCTTGGTTAAAAATGCATCTTTGTATGTTCAAAATTCAGCTATTTGGTTAAAAAATCCACTATTTTACTAATTACTTAATTTGTTAAAAATTCCACTGTCTTCTAAAAAAATCATCTTTTTGGCTTGAGAACTCAATTATTCAGTTAAAATTCATATATGTAGATTTAAAATGTATCTTTTACGAGAAAAGTAGATGGTCGCAGTACCGCCACCGACCACCTTGCTTTAACGTAACATAGTTCAAGAATTGATGAGTTTAACTTGGAAATTTGAACTGAGATCAATTTAAAATGAACTCGAAAATTCCGTAAAAATAAATATTACGTTTAAAATAATATTAACTTATAATTATTATTAACTTGAACTTCTGAATAAATGCTACCAGTGGTGTCAGAACGAGGATATCTTTGGCATGCGCAGTAGTGATTCCTGTGTATTTTTATGTTGACTACAAAATATGCAGGAATAACTACTGCGCATGCCAGAGATATCTGCATTCGGACACCACTGAATGCTACATTTACATTTGTGTATTTAAACTATTCAAATTTATTAAATGTTTGTTTTTTAAAGGGTCCAAAAAGATGACAACACAAAATAAATTAATTTTAACCCAAATAGTTGATTTTTAAACCAGGAATTAATTATTTAAATTTTTATACAAAAAAAAAACGAATTTTCAACAAAATACATGAATTGTCAAATAGAGGCCTTCCATAAACAAAAATGGGTCTCGTGGTATACGGAAGCCCCCAAACCAAGAAATCACATCCTCCACCTAAGAAAAACTTTTACGTAAGCGGATGGGCTTTAATTTGTTTGAAGGAAATATTTTCTTATTTTAAAATCACATTTGACTATATCAGGTACCTACTTTTTAAATACAAATCTCTTATTTCATTCATCCAATAACAACGTTCCTTTGCTCAGTTAAAATTTCACTGGCTGCGATAAATATTAATTTGTAACAATAACTTCATACTTTTGTTTTAGATAAAACCATTAATTTCTTTGTATTAAATAAATTATGTATAGGGCGTATTCAGTATGATCATTTCTTTGAATCAAGTAAATTTTTTTTTATTCGAGATTTTTTTTCTCACTGTATCTACAAGAATGGATAGCGGAGAGATGAAAAAAAGGGGATTGGGAAATATAGGCATATCATAGCATGCACTAATCTTCTAACCTTGATGAGGGTACCACCAACGCAGTACTGAAACGTTGGGATGATTTATATAATTTTGATGAAAGAAATCTTACTTAGTCCAAACGAGGTCGTCACTCTCAGCAGGAATAGACTAGGGCAGAAATTAATAAACTGCAATATATTTGGAATAGGATAGGAGCAAAATGTGAATTATTCTTGTGTGCAGGTGGATTGATCAGATTAGTAACCATTGTATGACAAAATAGATGGAGCTACATGTGCATGTATAATAATCTAATAAAATAATAAAACTTTTTAACCGTAAAAAGGACCATTTGTACTAGTAGTACAAATTTTTTATTTTAACAATAATATATCCGATTGTCCGAGTGCCCTCAATAGAGTATTGCGTAGGCTACAGGATTTGAGAGTAATTTTCAAGATTGTTTTAAAGTTTTATTTTTCATATTTATTTAACGACTTGTATTCATTGTCGCAATTTGACATGCCAGGAGCTTCAATTTAAGCCATTCCTGATAAAAATTAGACTAAAAGATAATCTTCCAGTATAGAGGTCTGAAACAAAAATTTCCTCATATTGTTTGTAACTCATTGTGATATAAAAAAGAGGACCATAACATAATAAATTTTATTTTTTATCATAATTATACATGCCAAGAGCCTCAATTTGATATAAGATTTGAGATAAGCGAATGTAAATGTTCCCTCGAGTATACTACGGCTGTTTACCATCCATACCAAATTGCAACCCTTTTGCGACAAATGCTGTAGGAAGTAAATATTTTTTATATTATGTATATAAATATTTTTTTAAAGAAAACTGAATTCTTTCAAAAAGTGGACTTAGCATCGTTTAGCTTTCCCTGCATCAAATGCTGTAAGTCAATATGAAGTTCTTAGTCTTATTATTATTAAGTTTAACAAAGTAGCGGTAACAACATATCGGAATATCCGTTCAAGGCTGAAATTTTTGGCTAACTTATAACCTAGAGAACTAATTTCATTTGTGAGATAATGCGCTCTGCTCCACCTCGCGGCATTTGTCCTGATCTACTAAAAGCTGCAAATCAGAAATTTACTATATAAAGAAACATGAATTAAGAATCGATTCATTTCTTTTTCATGAAATAAATAGACGTTTATTTCAACGGATTTCATGAAAATTTCATTCTGGCATATTTTTCTCTTCCGTAGAGAGGAGTACCCAACCTCATTCCATCAACAGGAATCACAGGATTATATGCAGGAGAGTAAAAAAGAATGTTCACATTCCTCCCTGGGTCAAATCCAAAACCCTTTTCCAGGATGAAAAGTACCGAAGAACCAAAGCAGCCGGAAAAATGTACTCTCGTTGACGAAATAATGTTAGATACTCAATAGAATGTTAAAAGTTGTTGGAATTAAACTAAAATTCTTGGGAAATCTTCAGAATCCCACTGACAAATAAATTACGTTGACGATCAAATATGCCGGAAGAGAAAATGAAAATCAGGCAAGATAATACTGCAGCAATTACAAAACATGTCTAGGGCAAGCAAATATGATGTGCCTACAATGCCTAGAAATGTATAATGGCAAAGAAGAGGGTTACATGGGTGGCTGCTAGCGCGCATGAAATCGCGCGTCGACCCACCCCCTGACTAACACCCCCAAGCGTCCGTTTCAACCCTCCTATCTCCAATGCTCCGCCCCATTCCACTACTTTCAGCCATCCTGTATTTGTATATGTAGAACCCACTCGTGCGCACACACATCCAAACGCATCTGTACAACCTCCTCGTGTATGTACAATTGACATGCGTGGAGGCATCCTTTTTTAGCCGTCGAGCAACCCTTCGTCCATCCGTCCATCCGCGTTCCCAATCTACATTCTAACCCTCCTAACCCACCTCCCATCTCTTCCCATCTCTTCCCCTATTTTATACATTCTCATCCCGCCAACAGAAAATCACGTAAGTTCTTGCTGATATAGTCTCCCCAAGTGGCAAAATCCAGAAAACGAGGAGGGGGACGTTTTGAGAGCAAGCTTTTTACAATATTTGTGCTCGAAAGTTTTCACGAGAGAATTCTGACTGTTTAGGAATAAATTTTGTTTATTTTTTTTTTGTAATTAGGGATGAGTGCTCTATATTGATCTTGGCAATGCACATTAGTCATTTTGAAGATTTCAAGTGACATGATATACCTTGATGTGAGTACTGTTTAAACAGTTGAACTACTAATTCATTTACTTAGAAACTATACCATCATTTCGTTAGTGTAAATGTTTTTAAAAAACAATCTCGAAGCACTTTTAAATAAAAAACAGGATTGCTTTAATCTTCAGATATATTATTCACTTAGTTTCAAACTTCGATTATAAAGCAGAAACACGTCAAGGCCATTTTTCTTTGAGAAAAACTGTTAAAATGAGATACCGGCAACAGAAATAATTTTGCACTATTCGTTGTGAATACGAATGAACTTTTGTGCTATATAATTCAGTACATTTTTATTATTTTGTAATAAAACTTTCTGTACATCTTATAAGTAATATTCTTAGGATATACAGTAAAATCTATTTAAAAAGAACATTTTCAACGGATTAATACCTTAATCCATAATTACCCGGGCTGTGGTAGTCATATTTTTTTGTTTTTCTATCAGTTTTTCAAATCTCTTAGACATTTGTTATTCATAATATCAGGACAAAGTTTCGTCCAATGATGCTGAATATAGTTGAGCAAATGCTGGCATCCTTTAAAATTCAGACTCTAATGTAACACTTCTAGAGGGTTCCTTTATAGTTCGTTGATATCCTGATAGATGGCATCGTGAAAAAGATCTTCAGTCGGTAAAAGTTTTCAAGATAACCTTAAAAACTGTCACATCTCATGTACATTATCTTTCTTTCAAGAATGCCTAATCTCTATCATGTTAATTTCTTTATTAAACTTTTCCCAGTTCTTTATCATAAAATCTGTATTATATCGAAAAAGTTACATGTTTCTTTAATTTGTAAGATCTTCGAAATGATTCGAGGCAGAAAATATAAGTTCTGTGAAAAAGTCTCCATCTGAACTTTCTTCTGTGTTCATAAAGTGACCTACTCTTGCATAGTTTTACCTACACTAAACATTGGCTCATATACTATTCTAATACATTTTTTAAAATAATGTTTTCTGAAAAAACTAAAAATATCTTCAAAACTTATTACATTTTTTCATTTAGTTTCCACAATGTTTTAAACAAAAATTCAGCGTTTTTCACACTGACTTCACTATTTTTAAACAAGCAGTAAAATACGGAAATAACATAAACATATGACTGTCAAAATGTCAAATCGTGTGCAGACATTTCGTTTTGCATGAACAATTTGCTTCAAATCGATGCGTTAGAAAACCCAATTGAGAAAGTCTGTGTCACTGAAGATACAGATATAATTAAGAACTTAAAAAATGGTAAGGCTGCTGGCGAAGACAGTATTAACGCTGAAATGCTTAAATACGGTGGCGAGTACATACCTCACAGGTTGTACAAATTGATAAACTTATGTATCTAGATGGGAGAAGTCCCAGATAAATGGAAAAAAGCGATTATCGGACCAATAGACAAAGGAAAGAGAGATAAAAGAAATTGCAATAATTACAGAGGGATCAGCTTATTAAGTACCGTAAATAAAATATATTCAAAAATACTTATTAGCAGGGTAATGAAAATAACAGAAGAAAATATATGGGAAGTCCAAAGTGTATTTATGCCAGGAAGATCATTTACGGACCAATTCTTTAGCTTAAGACAGATCACAGAAAAAAGTTTGAGAATAAGGAAAAAAGTTTTCTGTGCATTTGTTGACCTGGAAAAAGCGTTTGACAAGGTGGATAGAAGTAAACTCTGGGAAATTCTCAAAGAATACGGATTCGATGCATGGCTACTACAAGCAATAAAAACAATCTATGCTGTTTGCAAAGCGAGTGTAAGGGTGAATGGGAAGCTAACTGACTGGTTCGATATCATGAAGGTATTAGACAAGAATGCGTTATGTCCTCATGGCTATTTATTATATTCATGGACAAGGGTATAAAAATGGCTCTCTTCGATGAAGAAGGTGTGAATCCCGAGACAGTGAGGGCACGTGGGTTAGCTTACGCAGATGATAAGTTTGTTATGGCAGAGTTAATCGCAGACTTACAAAGAATGTTGATTAAACTGAATACAAGAATGAAGAACATGAGCCTCAAAATTAACGTAAATAAAACAAAAATTATGGTGTTTGAAGGAAAAGGTTATAAAACTATATGCAACATTGTCCTAAAGGATGAGAGAATAGAAAAAATTGATGAGTACATATATCATGGCAGCCTATTCACAAGTGACGTGAAAGATAGATGGGGAGTTAGGTAGGCATATAAACGAGGGTAAGAAGATTATCGGTAGAGCAGGGCCCATTCTCAGAAGTAAAAATATATCAAGTAAAGCTATAAGAACAATACATTATTATATCTTTATAGACACTGTGCTGTACGGTAGCGAGACCTGGATTTATCAAGAAGATGATACGAATTAAATTAACGCGATTAGCATGAAATTCCTGCGCGTGATGTTCGGCAAAACACTGCTGGACAAAGTCAGTAATTAGATAATCCTCAAAGAATGTGATGTAGACGAGACACTAGTCGACATTCGTGAAAGAAATTCGTTGAGATGATTTGGGCATGTTGAAAGAATGAAGGATGAACGAGTAACGAAACAAGTGTATCAAGGTAAAGTAAATGGCAGTGTGCCCAGAGGCAGGCCGCGGAAAGAATGGTTAGAATGTGTAAATGAAACCCTAATTCGAAGAGACATAAGAAGCCATAGAAACATAAGAGCTTGCATGAAAAACTGCATGGACGTGATGGAAGCTAGAGAGGTATGCCAGGATAGAAAAGTGTGGCGACAAATAGTTTATAAAAAGAGTGTCTGTAAGCTGTAGAGTGAATGACGCCTCAAACAAAAGACCTTGGATACTAATGCGCACGAGTGGGGAGCTTCACATGTTGACTTTGTGAGGATCTTCTCTTGTGGTGATCGCTGGCGAGACTTATCAGCAACCTGGGTCGGAGCAGTGTGGCAGAACGAACGTGTTCTTTCAATAAGTAACACGGGATTTCTAGATCAATCCAAAAATCTGTATCCCTTCCCACATTACTCCCTTCCTCTCCGAGTGAGTCACGCTTACCCCGAAAGGGGAATAGCTTAATGGTGTAATAATATTAATAAGAAGAAGAATTTGGGTAGCTACCAAGAAACAGGAGAAGTTTCTCGTTTCAGGAACGTTACAACGTAATTATGTACAGGTAAGAAAAAAAAATCTCGGTGGACATGAAGCAGTAAAATGGGAAGCGTAGGTATAGTAAGTGTTTTACGTTTGAGCAATTTACATGTATTCCTTTGCTCTTATACAACAATTTGTCCTTTGTGAACATTATATTATAATTATGATGGATGAAATTAATTAATCTAACTTTCTCTAGACATTAATTTAAAAATTGAGTTAACATAATAGAAATCAGTTGAAAAACATACACATGCACTTTGTCAAACATTTCAATTCGGTATGCCGGATAGAATCGGGATACATCTGAATAGACTCAGATGGGTACCAGAATTGTATTATTATTATTTTTTGTGTACCTGATAGGAGTCTAATAGAGCTGTATAGATCTAGATAGAAACGCGACTTGTATTTTATCGAAAATGACTTAAATTCCGATGTTCTGGATAAGATTGGATAGACCTTGATATGGGCTCAATATGTCTTTTCTAAAAAATTATTCGAATTTCCTTTTATAGATAGGACCCAATAGACCAGGATACGCACTCGACTTAAATTTTTACAGAATTATTTCAATTTCCAGATAGGACCTCAATAGATCAGGATAGGCCTAGATAGACACCCGGCTTGAAATTAGTCAAAAATAACTTGAATTCTAATTTGTCGAGTAGGACCGGATAGACCTGAATAGGGACTCGATGTAACTTTGTCAAACAATTCAATTTGGTGAGCCGGATATAGAACCTAAATAGATCTTAATAGACTCAGATGTCCACCCGACTTGTATTTTTTTCGAAAATCACTAAAATTTTGATGTATTGGATAGGAGTGGACAGACCTCGATATGGACTCGATTTATATTTTCTTAAAAATTATTTGAATTTCCGTTGCTAGATAGGAGTCGAATTTTCTAAAAAAATATTTTAATTTCTAATAATTGATAGGAGTCTAATAGATCTGAATATACCTTGATAGACACCCAACTTGTATTTTGTCGAAAATCACTTGAATCCCGATGTGCCGGATAGGACTGTATCGATCTAGATAGGTACTCGATTTGCACTTTGCCAAACATCTTAATTCGGTATGCCGAAAAGGACCTGGATCGATCTGAATAGACTTGGAGGGGTACCCGACTTGTAGTTTTAAATTTTTTTTTCGCATTTTGGTGTGCTAGATATCACCCTAATAGACCTGTATAGATCTCTGCTTGAATTTTGTCAGAAATCACTTAACTTTTGGTGTATTGGATTGAAAATAAATATGCCTAGATATGAACTCGATTTTTTACACAAAAATTTATTGATTTTTCATTACTAGATAGGACCCAAGAGACCCAGCTAGACATGTATAAGTACTAGGACTTGAATTTGTAAAAAATAATTTGGATTTCTATTTTCGGATAGTGCCTCAATAGGCCTGAATAGACCTAGATATGCGTAGATAGACCTAAATAGACCCAGATAGACACCCGACTTGTGTTTTGTCGAATTCGATAAGCCGGATAAAACCTGCATAGATCTGAATAGACTCGGATGGGTACTAGACTTGTATTTTGTAATAAATTATTTTAATTTTCATGTGTCAGATAGAACTCCAATAGGTCTGGATATATACCCGACTTGTATTTTGTAAATAATTATTAAAATTTCCGTTTACTCCATAGACCTGGATAGACTTGGATATACCTAGATGGGTATCCGACTTGTATTTTGTAACCAAATATTTGAAATTCCGTGTGTGGGAACCCGACTTGTTTTTGTCAAAAACTACCTCAATAAATTTTGTTGTTGCAAACAAACCCTGTTCTGCTCCGTCATTTTGAGCAGGAACAGAGTGAAGAGCACTTCAATTGACTGCAAATTCTTTGAATTGCGCAACAATTCTAGTCTATTCAATAACAAACTTCCTCTTTGCACCTCATCAATTAGACATTAAATACACTCCTCAATTTCACGAATGAATTGCATTTTGCTCAAATTTCCCGTTGAAAATTTTTTTCCGTGTACTGATTTTTGAGAAAAGCAATCAGCTTAATATTATACTACATTCTATGCGTTTCTCAATTGTCCAACTAAATTTGCTTATTTTGTATTCAATCAGCAGTATCTACTTCTTTTGATGAACCCAATGTTATCCACCGTGAACTACTCCACTTTCCCTCTTGAGTCTCTTGACATAACCGAATTACAGACCCGGCTTGTAACACTCGCCCCCCTCCATCTCATTTTTTTAACAAAGACTGTAGACCCTGGAAAATCCGGCAGGGCTGGCTCGTTGATTTCCTGTTTTCATATTCAATATGATCTGCTCCTCTCGCCATTGTATTCATTGAAAACGAGTCAACCGAACGCAAGATGAGGAGCCGCGCGCCAGAACGAGAGTGGATCATGGAGCGGGTTGGGTTGGCTCGGAATGGATGGGTGGTTAGTTGGTAGGTTGGCTGACTGGCTGGCTGGTTGGTTCGTTGGTTGGTGGTGATCTGGTTCCTACTCCAGCTAATGAAAGGAAACTCGGCTTGAGGTTGCCTGCCTGGTTTAAAGTCGATGCTTTCGTTCTCTTTTATATCCTATCTCGCTTACGCCATCCCCGTTCGCCGTACTTTAAAATCTTTCAAGACTAGCCCTCTCAATAGGGGCTCTATCTGCGTCTCCAAATCTGACCCTGACTATAGAATGCAGCACGCTAACAAAGTTGTTTTCATTTTCTCTTTGATCGCAAAGACCGATAGCGATACGTCCTCAGGCTTCATGTCAAAAGTGCTCGCAAGAGGTCGCCTTTCAAACGGCACGCGACGCATCCGCAAAGAGACTCTCTAAGTTGGGATGTAATTTAATTAGCAGATGAGAAGTCAATGAGTTCTGGGCATTCAAAAGCCAGCAAGATATTTATAAAGACATTATCAAAGGTTGATATTAATCTTAAGAGATATGTCTTAAATGGGAGAGAGTATTCCATACCAATTAGGTAATTAGATGATGAAGCTATATACCTCTATTGAGTATTTCTAGTAGCTCTTAAGATTCTGAATCGTTGAAGATTCCTAATTCTGAAAATAAAAATTTAATTCACATAATGTAATCCTGGAATCTTAGTCTTCCACAAGCGGGTACTAATAACATTATTTCAATTTTGGTGTGCCTGATAACACCCGACTAGACCAAGAAAAAGGCATTACGTAGGGGAGAGAGGGATCCAAAGTCGTCGAAAACTCATGTTACCCAATAGATGAGCGACACCTGGATAGAAACACGACTTATACTTTGTCGAAAATCACTTGAGTTTCTATGTGCCGGATTGGACTGGCTAGACCTAGATAGGGCCTTGATTTGCATTTTATAAAACATTTCAATTCGGTAGGCCGGATAGAACTTGGATAGATCTGAATAGACTCAGATGGGAACCCCATACCAATTAGGTAATTATGTAAATGAAAGAAGTATGTATCTATTCATTGGGTATTGCCGATTATAGCTCTTAATATTGTAAATTGTTTTAGGTTCATAATTCCGAAAAGAAAAATCGAATTCGAATCATGAAATCCTGGCATCTTAATCCCTTATTCCACAAGTGGATGCTAATAAAAGTGTTTCCACATCCTCTTTAGATTTCCTGTAGGCATTGGTAATGCTAAAATGCCGGGGAAATTGAGAATGAGTCAACTGTTAACGACTTATCCGGATTACGTTGCTTCTTCCCTCGACGATTCTCACCCCACGGTACATTTCGCCGCGAGTGCAACGTTTTCAATTGAGATCCACTTCTCGCGAAGCTCGAGTGCTTTGTTTCCAGAACGACCACCATTTTTATTGTTTTAGGAGCCAACATGCCAATTTCACTATAGTTCTGAGAGGACTGCATATTGTTTAGAGGGTGTGTTTGTTTGCCTTTTTCAACTAGAGTTATTGACAGTTTTCATAATCGAGTAAACAAAGTAGGGTAAACGAGAGAGTTAAAAACACCCCATGTAAACGTTTTAGAAGCCGATGTTCTTGTAAAAGGAGACATTTTTTAATATTTATTAAATGTCACTATTTATATTAAGCTTACTTAATTTTATATTAAGATTACTGTATAGGAACTGGAATTCCTACAAAAAAGTAATTCAGCAGAAATACTATTTATAGTTACTGAATTTTTTTATTTCTTTAGTGGAAGCTCCTTATGTAAAGTTGAGCGCTCTTAAATTCAAATAAAATCTCATTTTATTTTTTTTGAGGATAAGGATCTGCTGAAAGATATAACTCTTGCAGTCATAGTATATAAAATTTGTTGTATTTATTATACATTATATTATATATTCCAGTAGGCAAAAAAATTAAGGATGTCCTAGAGACGTCTTCGGGACATCCCTAAGACGTCTTTTGAAACATGTCTTTTGGAATCCTAGGGATGCTCTTAAGACGTTAAATGTCAGTACGAAATCTATGCTGAGAACTTCCTATGTCGTCAAGACATCTTTAGGACATTAAACGTCTTAGAGACGTGGTTTGGACTGACATTGGACGTCCTAGGCACGTCCCAAAGACGTTCTTGAGATGTTCATGCTTTCGTGTCCACTGGGATGTATAATAATTACTGATAAGAATCTGGTCAACACTATAGCATCAAACATAACAAAATGTCGGAAATTAGAACCTTACAAGAATTACAATTACGATGGAATTCGTTTGGAGGAGGTTGTGAAAAATTAATCTTATACTCTCCGCAGCTTAGTGGGTAAGAGCTCCACCGTGTGGGAAAATCTTTTGGGGCTGGCTCGACACAGATCAGACTGTCTGGTTTCCAATCTTGACGCTGACCAGATGGTCTGGCCTGGGCCTGGTCAAAAGTGTAACTTTTTTTTTGGCTCGCCCCAGGCCAGACCGTATCGTCAGCCTCTGTTTATTTGCTGGTCAGTCACTAGATGGAGGCCGGTCAACCGCTGACTGAACTCCCTTTATTTTTTTAATAGCTTGGAAAAAAATCATTTTTCACTATAATTGTATTTAGCTGATCAGCGCCAAACCTGGAAGAGACCAGATTGTTAAGATTATAGGAAAAAATCTTGTTTTGGTAGTCTGAATGCCTGATTTTATATCAGTTTAGACACCCTCTAACTTTTTCGAAATATTTAAACAACAAAATTTGCTGCACGAACTTAAAACTTTTTTGTTCTGAGATAGCTGATCAGCGTTACTACTAAGCGAAACCAGACCTTCCAGACCGAACATGGAACTTTTATTGTTCTTGGTTAGCTGAGCAGCGCCAATTCTGAGCCCGATCAGACCTTCCAGCAGCAATCTGAAGAACTGGCTTTGAATTCTATCGGAGCTAGAGAGGAATAATTAAACAACTTGAAAATAAAATCAATATTTAAAAAGGGATATTAGACCTTGTAGACAAAATACAACTAAAATCAAATATAGTTATTTTAATCACTAGAAATCATCGTCCAATATCTCTAAATCACCATGCATTCACATGTAATCACGGAAAATCAGCTGCACCCAACACACATCAGTTGTTATCACAAACAACTGCTCTGCAGTTTCTCCTGTAATGATTCAGAGTTCACCATGTAATCACTTGAAATCCAGTGAAATCACATGAAATCAGTTCAAATCGCCTGCAGCCACTCGAAATTCACTATGAAATCAAATGCAATCACATAGGATCAATTGAAGTATTTGCCGCTCGACTTTAAAAAGTACACCAGATTTAACCATTCCAGAGATTTTGAAGATTTCAAAAGATTTCAAAGGATTTTAAAAGATTTCACACAGATTTCAAAAGACTAAAAAGTTTTCAAAATATTTCAAAGGTTTTAAAAGATTTCAAAAGATTTCACAAAACTATAAAAAGAATCATAAGGGTTTCAAAGATATCAAAATATTTCAAAGACTTCAAATTATTTCATCAGATTTCAAAAGATTTCACAAAGATATGAAAAAAGATAAATCATAAAGATTTCAAAGAGTTTAAATATTTCAAACGATTGCAAAGGATTGCAAAAGATTTCACAAGGATTTAAAGGATTTCAAAGATGTTTCAAAGATCTTAAAAGATTTAAAGTATTTCAGAAATGTTTCAAAGATTTCAAAAGATTTCAAAGGATTGCAAAAATTATCATCAAGATTTCACAAAGATATAAAAATAGGTAAATCATAAGGATTTCAAAGATTTCAGAAAATTTGCACAAAGATTTCAAAAAATTTTCACAAAGATTTCGAAGATGTCAAAAGACTTCACAATGATTTTAAGAATTTCGAAATGTTTAAAAGGTTTCAAAATATTTCCACGGATTTAGACAGATTTCACAAAGATAAAAAAAAATCATAAGGATTTCAATTATGTCAGAAAGGATTTTAACAATATTTTAAAGATTTAAAAAAATGTTACAACGTTTTCACATATATTTAAAATACCCCATAAATCTTTGAAAATACATCACAAAGATTTCAAAGATTTTAGAAAGGTTTCAAAAATTTCAGAAAGATTCCAAATATTTCAAGTAGTCACAAAGATTTTAAAGATTTCGCAATGATTTCAGAAAATTTTTAAGGTTTTTAAATATTTCAAAGGTTTCAAAATCTTGTAAACATTTTTTAAACATTTCAGAAGAATTCAAAGATTTGAAAAGATTTAACGAAGTCTTAACAAAAAATCATAAGGATTTGACAAAGTCGACAAAAAAAAAAATCATAACGAATTCAAAGATTTTATATAGATTTCTAAGATTTTAAAGATTTCAAATGATTCCACGACGGCTTTTACACCAGATTTCGGAAATCTTCTGTAATAACCTAAAATAAGTTTCAGTTACTTGCAATTACCTTCAGTCACTTTCAGTCACATGTAATCATTTGTAGTCACTTGAAATCACATGCAATAACTAGGCGTGGGTAATTTAGTAGGCGAATGAACTGAAATTTGATGAGTAAAGTGGGCGGTCCTAATGTAGTGATTAAGTTAGAGTTTTTCTATAAATGTACTGGTATGGGTATAGTGGGCAGATGGAATTTACTTATAAGGCTAGACGTGCTTTGTTTAGTTTTAGTTTAGGGATTGATCGTAATACTGTGGCACTATTGTAGGCAAAAGTAGTTTGCTGGTAGAGATTGCGTATAGTATAGGCGGATATAATGTACTAATAGAAATAAAGTAGGTGGTTCCAATGAAGTGGTGGGGATAATAGAGGTGGAGTCAATTTATTAGTTTCGAACGGGTGCCATCAAAATAGTTACAGTATTTCACTTAGTCTAGCGATAAAAGATAAATCTAACATTCAAGTTCAATCACAATGAATATATAGAAAGTATAGAGTTGACGAGACTTAGTGAATTGTTGGATACAGTAGGAGGGCTCATTATAGTAGTGGGGATAAAGAGGCGGACTCAGGCAACGGAGGGGGTGTAGTAGGCGGATATAATGCAGTTCTGGGGATGATAGGGCGGGTTTTACGTATCACCTAATTCAAAAATATTATCCTAAATTAATACTTCTGTTACATTATTTTCTCTTTCTGCATGTTACAATAAAATTAAAGTAAATTGAAATAAAAGCAATCTCATCAGTAACAACGTGACCCCAGGTGCAAAAGGATTTGAAAAGAGTTTCATTAAAGCGCGAAGAGTATTCACTTTTAACCTTTAAAGTTCGTTCAGCTCGTACTTAAAAAAGAAATGTCGCGCCTAACGCTGCAGTTGCGAGGGCTTTTTTCAATCTCTTGTCAAAGAGACCAACCGTTCCATAGGAAAAGGACGAGAAGGTAATC
>CAKNWW010339513.1:0-20011 GCA_932074435.1 Andricus kollari | reverse complement strand
TTTTTTTTCTCATAGCTTGTGTCGTTTGTCCATAAATTTAATTTTTTTATTTTTAATGTTGTTTTCACGAATAAAACAAAAACTACGAATCCTATCAAAAAGTAATTTATAACAAATTTGTAGATCTTTTTTAGGTGCACGACTTTTATCTTTTCATCTTTTTTTGTATCTTGCATAGTTTGACAGAAAAATGGAGTTTTTGATTTTTTATTATTTTTAGTGCGATCAAAATTTGAATTTTTGATTTTTCGGAAAAATTCAAAAAGTTCTTATGATAATCTTGTACGACTGATGAAAAGAAACGTTTTTCTCCTCTTTACTTTTTTTATATCGTGCGTTGTTCGGCTTGAAATGTTAATTTTCGTTTGTTTTTTTGGATTTTGAAAATGCTGTAACTCTGATAATTTTGATTTTATCGGAAAATGTAATGAGGATAATTGGTTTCCCTTTCTGCTTACTATTAATCACCGTACGTAGAATTTGCAAATCGTGAAAAAAAGTGGTCTCAAAAATTTTCAAAATGTGCTCACTTTTTGAATTTTTATCCAAAATATCTGGTTAACGAACTTGACCTTCATTTTGGGACCCTTAAAAAGTTTATCAAATGCTGACTCGATTCGACAAATCCTTCAATAGTTAGCGAGTCCACAAAATTCAGGTAACCATACATACAGACAGACAGACATACAGACAGACATACAGACAGACAGACAGACATTGACAAAATTTTATGATTTTCGGAATCTGTGAGTGCCGAAACGTAAAGATCCGTTAAAAACCAGACATCGAAAATTTGGACGAATACATTACACTCTCATGAATGAGAATGTAAAAATTGGAGAATTTTAGATTGTGAACATGAGTAAGATACAGAATTCCAGAATGTCCTTAGAGAACATTTTATTACGACATAAAATCCTACATTAACTTATTAATTTTTTCTTTGCTTCTAATTTCAGCTGGGATGAAATCTTATATTTAAATAAAAGTTACAGATTACGGAAAGTCGATTAAATATAATTATAAATAAATTTAAAATGTTTAAAAGCCGATGAAATTTTTAACGCTTATTTTAATTAATGATTATTATAAGAAAAGTATTATAATATTTTAATTATCAAATTATATCATTTATTATTGTAAGAAAGGTGTAATAAGCACGTGTATCTGGCTATTTTCGCTAGTATATTAATAATTAACTGAATTACATTACTTACATTTAAATTACATAGCACATTGTAATAAGTTATTATCACTTTAAGTCAATTTAGAGGTAACACATGGCGGTAATGAACAGCTCAAACCAGCATATAACCTGACATGCGATTTGCTCTATTTTTCCACTGTTTTGTACAAAATCGCATGCCATTTAACGTCTGAGTCAAATCACCCCGCCCATAAATTGTGAATTAATTAAACACTTTTTGCATAAAAGGCTCATTTAATTGAAGAAAATCTTTTTCCTACTCATAAGCTTAATGATCAAATATTATGAAAGTATTGAACTATTCAGGTTAATATAAAATGTGAGTTATGCATCGATAAAATTCAAGCGCTCTGAAATAAACCAAAAGTTACCGAAAAAAGTTCTATAAATTTAGTAAAAAATTGATAAATTGTGAATTTTTTTATCAATTATATATCATTCAAGAATTTAAACGATGGAACTATTTTCGTAAGCCTCACTATTATAGTTTTTTTTGTAAATAAGGGTGCACCAACAAAGCATCCGCGCCAACTTACCCTTCTCTCCTCCATACTTCTTCGAACGAAACTCCTTTTCGGGTTCTAAAAATTATTAACTTTGAAATTTTGTAATTTGTAACGGTATTGAGTTACATTTTTTAAGACTGCAGCTTGTATCTGATACTTTAATTTAGTTTTATGCATAAAATAGGTAATTTCAAATGATCAAAAAGAAGTATATCTGTAAAGAAAAGTCGATTATAAGAACTTTCAGTTTGAAAATCTTAAAAGTCTTCTGTTTTTTTACCTCAAGAAATGTGACGAAATCGGGACAAGACCTCTACAAATCTCTTAAGCTCACCGTGAAGGATTAAAATGTTTCAGTGATTGGTAACTTTAACCGATTGTCTTCAAAATTAATTTGTATTGAAAATATATTTTTTCTCAATCTTGGTAACACAGAAATACTATTGAACTAAAGGGCTAGAATATATTATCGATTTTTTTATTATAACTCAGAATGTCTCAGTCAGTGACAAATTTTTATGAACTTGTTAAATAATTTTCAATTTTTTATGATTGTTTTTAATTGATGAAATATGTGTTTGTTTGTCGCTGAGAAGTCATGCTTTACGATAGACTAAAAATACTGAAATTAATCGAATCATGTGAGTCGAGTAAAAACAAGTTATGGTATGGCCTCCGACAGAAGTAACAAAAAGGTGAAATCGGTTAATATCTTCAGTTCCATTTTTAAAATTAAAAATTCAAAAAAAGTTTACTGTTTGTCACAAAATTATACCCAAGAAAATTTGATTCCGTAACAACCGCAACAGTTTTATTTTCCAACTCAAAAAAAAAAACATTTTTCTATAAGTGTGGATTTGTAAAAATCAAAAAATTAGAACTTTTGAGACTTCAATATTAAATTTTGAATAGAATCATACATAAATGAAAAAATTATTATTGAAAGCATGAAAATTTGAATACTTTACTATAAAAAGTTATAATCATGAAACTAAAGAATAAAAAATGTATTAAAATGTTTATAATTTTTACTTTGAAGTGTTTCGAATTTATTATTGTTAAGTTGAACAGATTTAGGGTTGACTGAATGAAAAAAATTAAAAAATGCCTTAATAACCTTAGGCAACCATACAACGCAGGAGGCGACAGCAGGGAAGAGGTGTCACCAATTCTTGTATAAGTTCTGGATTTTCCTCAGAATTAAGAAGAACGCCCTAGCAAATTATAATTTTTTGCACATGCTATAAATTATGATTTATTACAAGAAATCGGATATAAAACTCTTGAAGCACATCTGATAAAAATTCTTAGCTTAACCAAATAGAGCAAATCATGAAGTGGAAGACAATTCATCATGAGAAAAAAATAAGGTAGAATCTGGTTGTGATTGGTTCTTGGCCGTGTTGGTTTGTACCCACAACGTTTTTAGCGTAATTCAATTACCTGATACTAATTTCACGACCGAGTGGGAAATGACGTTGGTCGCGTAGGTTTTTTTTCAAACAGCGACCACCACCTACCTCTCGTCTCGTATATTTCAAAAGTAAATTGCCTGAGTATCCCGGACCTTGAATGACCTGTATAAACGAATCGGAATGGAATGGAACGTGACGGGACTGGATGGAGCGGAAGAACTTGGGGAAGGCACAAGGCAGTCACTGATGGCCTGATGGCTGTTGTTCATTTAGCAATTCGCCACGCGCTTGAGCCCCCGGGCAGCCCGCGGCCGCGGTTATTTGACTTGCTTCTCTGAAGAAAACCTTCTCGCTCAACCATCTTCTCCAATTGTACAATTCTACAATTGTACATACGTATATTGCCGATATGTCAAACATTCACACATATTTGCTCACCTACCTCAGCGTCTACTTAACTCAGTGGAGAGCAACGTAACAACAAATTCTTCCACACAAACTTCTACAATATCTCATTCTTTAGTTCTGACCTGATCCCTAAATCCTTAGCTCTGACTCTTGATCTATGTCCCTTCATAAACTCTGTACTGGAATGTTGAATTGACCCTTGACCCTTTCCTTTGACCTATGATTATTTACCATTGATATCTGAACTTTTAAATCTTATCATTGACCTATGACCCGTTACATTGTGACCTTGAAACGATACCTATTGACTCCCACCATATGACTCGCCTGTAACCTCTGACATTCGACCCGAGAACTCGGGCCATTGACCCTTCACCTTTGACTTTCGACCTTATTGACCCTTGGTACATTCACCTTTTGACCTTGAAACTATAGATTTTGAATCCCAGCTTATTACTTACCTTTGAACGATGACTTGACTATTCACCTTTAACCTCAGACCTTATTTGCCCTTAATATCTGATCTGTCATTGACCATTTACAGCTTAAAACTCAACTTTGACCTTTGATACTGATCTCATATGTAATTGCTGACGTTTGTCCCTCGACCTTCGACCTAGGACCATTGACCCTTTAACTTTGACAAGTCCTCATTGATATTTTACCTGATCTTTGATCTCTTACCACCGAACTATAGTCACCTTTGTCCTGTAAACTACGTCTCTTTACTCCTGGCCCGTGACACCCCTTAGACCTCTGACCTGATCTCTGAACATTTACCTCTGATCCTTGATCTATGTAATTTCACCGTTGACCCCTGACCTTTGAATTCTGAAGATTGACCCCACACCTTTCACTTTTGACCTAAACTACGAAAATTTTCTTTGATTGCGCTTTTTGACCTTCTCTTAGACTGATTTTTATATTTAAGTGATGTGCAAGGTACTTTTATATTATTTTAAATTTAGTCTCCTTTATTTCTTTAAACGATATTCTCGGTATATTTTAATCTTCTATTGAATTCATAAGTTATTACAAGTAAGCTTTACAACTTTTCATAAAATGTATTAATATTGGAATTAATGTAAACAAAAATATAAATCTTAACATTTAAACCAATGGAAGTCGATTACACCAGTAACTCTAAGGTAGAAAACAAGAATATATGTACAAGAATGGCTCAAAATGGTCCTTAGTCAATTTGTTAAATTACATAATGTAATCCTATAATAAAATTTATATCTACATGGGTTCAGGAATACAATTTTGGAAATAATAAAAGAGGATATCAAAGAGAATCAAGCAGTGCATTCGACAATGTTATATTTATATGTCCTTTTTCCCCTACCCGTTATTTCATATTATATTTACAAAATATACGTACATAGGGAAATAATTTATTAAAATTTTATAAACATTATTAGGATAAAAAATTAACACTTTCAAATACGCTGATAATTTTTTTTGATTTCCTTATTATTATTTCCAAAATTGTATTCTTGAACTTTTGTAGATATTATTAATTTTATTACAAGATTACATTATTCAATTTAATAAATGAACTAATTGCCATTTTGGGACATTCTTGCACATTCTTGCTGCCTACCCACAATGCATAATAATCTACAAAATTAAATCTTGTAACTTTTGTTTGGTTTTTCTTTCATTATAGTAATGCTATTTCAAAAATTTTCTATACAAAATTATATAAATTATGCTTACATATAATATGTACGTAGAGATTTATCACAATTATTTTATAATTTTTTACTTTGTGAATATAATTAGAACTAAACTTTACAATTAGGATAAACATAATTTGACTAAAATTGTATTTTCATGATCATACTAGTAACAATTATATTAAAATGTATCGACAAGTTATGTTGCAGCCAACTATAAATAGGTGCTTCTTTCAAAATACTGAAAAAGGGTTCGAACATAACTGATAGGAAGATTTTTCCGATTTGGGCTATAGCCTACTATAAGTGAGTGGTTTTTTCTTAAATTTTGGAAATAGGGTTAAATATGAATGTGAGGTAGATATTCCAGAGTTGGGGTATCGACAACCATAAACAACTAATTTTTGTAATACTGCAAATGGGATCAAATATAATTGAGAGGTAAATTTTGACGAATTAGGGTTTGACCACGTCTATAAACACGGGTTTTTTTTTACAAAAATTGAAAACGGGGTCAAATATAACTGAGAGATAGATTTTACAGAGTCTGTGTATGCCTAACTAAAAACAAGTGATTTTTTTAAATACTGGAAATGGGGTCGAGTATGATTGAGGGATGCATGTCACCGAATTGGGGTTTGGGCAACAATGAAGAAAAGTATTTTTCAAGATAATAAAGAAACTTTAAAATATTTTTTGAAAATGTAGTTTTTTCAAATTATGACATTCAAAATGAATTTTGCGGGTATTATCATAGCTGTATTTGTAATCATCATATGAAAACTCATCCATAAAGGATGTTTCATGCAAATCATTCAATGCTAAGTCTAAACTTTATTATTGTAATATAACTTTTAGCGTTTTTGTGAATTATCAGAAGGAACTAATGATTTATGAGTCAGATTAATAATCAGTTCATAATTGATCAAGATCTTATACACGTCAAAAAATTTGTTTTTAATATAACATTTTCGTGGCTTTACTTGGCAGCGATTGGAAAGCATGAATCTTTATATGCCTATATCTGTCGCATACTAACAGTACCTACAAAAAATGTATACCAATATGTAAATCCTTTCAAAAATTATGTTGGAACATGAAAGACAAAAAAAAAGTATTCTTTTTGGTGCACATATTCGACTGAAAGCAAGCATGAAATTTAAATTTGAAAAAATTAGATTAAATAAATTAGATATTTTTAAATATTTAAAGAAAAAAAAACCCCTTCATTATTGGAATTTGATTTATTTTGAATCAAAATATTTTATGATGGAACTAATATTTCAGAAAATTGTCACTTTTTATTTTTTTAAACGTGAAAAAGAGGGGATTTTTCAAAATATATTTACGAATATATTGTTTTCATTTTACTTTACATATACATAGAAGATTAAAGACTTTATATTCAATTCTCCTTTTTCACTCTTATAACTTTAATTAAAACTACACACTAGTGCTTCAACTAATTGCGTAAAAATTTGAAACACTCGTAAATTAGTAACTTTTATAATTCCCTATAAAGTAGAATGTGGCCGTATAATATGAACTAATTAAAATTTGATTTAAAGACAAAAATGAGATTAAAAGAAAATAAATCTTGTTTGAATAAAATATATCACCAGCTTGGGGACTCATACATTCTAATGGGACCCGTAACTCGCTGGGGTAAATTAATAACAGAGTAGCATGGCGAAAGTCAGCCGTCAGTGGATTATCCAGTATTAACTATTACTATAAAATATCACGCTGAGGTGCCACTTATTAACCCACATCACCTCTCTTTCAGATAAATCTCGTTAGACCAGCTGTGCTCGCGAATATTATAATCACAGCATGAAATATATAACATTCATACTTTCTCCTAAATTTCTATTTACCATTCCTTGATCCTTGCTCTGTCTCACCTAGGAAATAAACTTTACGTCGCAGAAACCACAGGCTTTTTAGTCATATCGAGCGAAACTAAATGCTACTCAGGCCTTTTGCGAAATCAGTTCTTCAGTGCTTGAGCATCATAATTGCATACTAAAAAGTAATTTGCACTTGGAATAAGATTAGTTGCTTGTCAGGAATGAGGAGGCAGTGCAATTTGAAAACAAATATTACTTAAATAAAAAATTCAAGAGTATTATGTTGGTTGTTACGGATTTTAATAATGGAGGAGCAAATTATTTTCATAATTTGAGAAAAATTTACAGAAAATAAATGTGATGTTCTGCAACAAAAGAGCAACTGCTTGGTTAATAAATAATTATTTTTGTTAAAAATTTATCTTCTTGGGTAAAAATTAATCTCTTTTGGGAGAAGATTTTTTGTTCTTTAAAATTCAACTATTTTGTTAAAAATGCAATATATTTCGAAAAATAATTCATTACTGAAACTTACAGTTCACCAAACGGTTACGTAGGCCAATTGGCAACTGAACTCATTAGAAATGCGAAAAAACGCAGTGTTAATAATTTATTTGATGTTATTGTTTCTCTTTTGATTGACCTTTGGGTTTCTTTGATCATCGCATTGCATCATCCCAATGCTTCTTCTCCATCAAGGTTCCTTTTCTGTTTATGAGTTTTAGGGGCTACCTTTTGGTTTGAGTGGTGACTCATGTTGTCGCTTGATGGTGCCTTGGTGGGGGACTGCCGGGCTCCCTTCTCGGAGTGAGGGCTGTTGCTGTCAAGCCCCAATTAATTGTTTAGTGATTTCCCGACTCGATCGTCTTCTGGTGTTGCGGGAAGTGACAATTCGGATGACGTATCACGTCTGGTCGCGTCGGGATCAATCGTTCGGTAAACGATCGTGGTCGTAGCTTCCGCAGGCTACATCTATGCCAATTTGCACCAAAAACCAAAACCTTTTTTTGGACATCAAGGGAGTGCTTCATTGGATAGGATCGAGGACTCATATCCTGAACTAAATCGATACAAGGTATTCAGAAGTGCAGGATCCCGATGAGAAATTATCTGGTTCATTTTCGTTGATTTTAACATGACTGAACATGGTTCATTCGCTATCCCACGCCAGTCCGTCATTAATTCATAACACGCAGAATAAAAGAAAATCGTTGTTTAGCCAACGGCTACAGTACTATCGGATAGGGGAAGCTAAAACTACGGTCGTCAAAAAGGGAGGACAGGGGGTCAAAAATAGTCCAAAATTGGTAACGTGGTTTATGGACTGCCCCTTACGAAATATTGTAGCGTGTACTGCATTATGAACAGTAAATTCCTGATACAGCGGCAGTACTTATTTATACGTTTCTTCTTACAGAATTAACTCTGTTGGCCGGCGAGGACAAAGGTGTAATACGAATTATTATAATACCTTATTTAATTCTTACTCAAATAAATAAGGCGAGCTAATACCTGTACCCTTGGGCCACCCCGAACGAATACCAAAACTAGTATCCGTTGATACAAATAATTCTGCATTTTAGTACCTTGTTGAAAATCCTTCAAAGAATAAGAATGAATCGTAACTTTCCAAATTGAATTATTTTAAGGCACTCTTATAGTTCCCCAAAGTATATCACATAAATGACAAATTGGAATTTTACGTAAAATCGAGATTTATTAACGTTTTTTGGAATGTTTTCATAAGCCATCATTAATCGGTCATTTTTAATTACCCGATAATTTGTTAGCAAATTTTCGATGGTTTAAACAATTTTAGCTTTTAAATTTATATTTTTCTTTCCACGTGTATTTTTGCATATATATTCAAATTTGTCAATTATGAGGCATTCTTAATGGATCCATAAAAAATACCTTAAAGCCATTCAACTTAAAATGTTATAATTGATTTTTATTCATTGACAAATTCTGACAAAAATACTAAAACGCGGAAATGGTATATTAGAGGTGTTCAAATTTAATGCGGGTCGGGTTTGCGGGTTGGCCCGCAGACCCGTACCAACCCGCAGAACACGCATTTAACCGGACAACCCAAATTCAACCCGCAAAAGCCGCAAACGCGCAATAAATTTACAATTAACTTCAAAACCGGAAAAGCTTCATCAATATAAGATGAGCGAACTAAAACCCTTTCACGGTTTTCGTAGCCCAAAGATCATAAATACCGATTGGATTTGCGGAAGTGTATCAAAATTGGAATGCAAAATTTGAACCTGACATACAAACATTCCCACAGAGCAAGTAGAAGCAAATAAAAACTTGTAAAAATGCGTAACGTCATTTCAACTAAGTGAAATTTATATAATTGCTGTTTAACTAATCATTATTGTAAAACTCTCAAATGCAGTTTGATTGCGGCTTAAAGGCGGGTTTTATTGTATGGTTTGCGGGTTGAATGCAGGTTCGCGAGTTGAATGCGGGTTGTCGGGCTGATTTCGTGTCTACAGGTCAACTCGCTAACCCGACCTGACCCGCGCAGGTCGGGTTATTTTTTTGTTCACACCCCTATCATATACATTAACATAAAGCTGCCTTTCACAATATTAAATAAATCGGAAGCTTAATACCATTATGTTTGAAATTCAAGATTAGAAATATTAGAAAACTTCAAAATCTTTCTTTGTTAAATAAATTTTAATTTTTGTCAAGATATGAGAGTGATTTGATAAAGCCGAGACCATACACTTTTTATATTAAATTTCTATTTGTGTGTTTAAAGTGATAAAAATGAATAAATTATGTGCATTTTCAGAAATTAAAATTGCAATTATAAAGTAACGGAACAATTATCGAGGGGGATCCTATTTTTCGAGATCGCAGATCAAAATTCTCTTTGCTTTTTCTCCTTTTTCCCCCTCTTATTATATATTTTTCTCTAATGGGCCGATAACACTGAAGTTCGAAAACATACTTTTCTTGTTTGAAGACTTTTTGTGCAATCACAATATGTCTTTGTTAGAGATTACGTTTTTTTAAGATTTTTCAAAAAATTTACTTTTGATTCCGTTCTTTTTAGTTCAGATCTTGGACTACTCTACAAATTCTTTCTATTTTCTCTATTTAGGCACGTAACACTTAATTTTTATGAACAAGAATATTATTGCAAGTTTAAAAAATGAAAGAGCATTCAAAAAAGGATTTTCATAAACTCAGGAACAAAAATTTTGTTGAACCAAAATGAACTGTTTTCTTGGAGTTACATGAAATTTTGGTTGAATAGAACAAATTTTGGTGGATTCAAAAAAATATTTGATTGAATCAACTAAATTTTTTTGCTGGGTCAAGCAAATACTATATCCACCATAACTTTTGGTTGAACCAAACAAAGAATTTGGTTTGGTCAAACAAATATTTTGTTGACCATATAATAACCATATTCTATGCTTGAACCAACACAAATTTTGTTGAGTCAGCCAAATTGAAAAATTGTCCCTTATATTCGTATGAGAATGTAAAAAAAATCGGTTATATCTTTCTAGATCTTTACTAATTTTAGAAACACTACTACTATGTAAATTGTGAATGGAAAAATTTCTTTGAAAGCTGTAAAGTATGAAGGTTAAACTTAAAAATCGATACATGAAAAGCTTCACCTGGCAGATAAATCAATTTTTCTTGCCCTTAACGCGATACCTATATTTAGGCTAAATGTGTTGAAAATCAATATTAAATACTGCAACAAACTTTTCTCATTTCTTCGCTTCACCATTTTTAATTAAATCACTCGTACTATCACTTTTAGACAAAAAAATGTTTAAAAACCATGAAAATATGTGTAGTATGATTTTGTTATGAAGTAAAGAAATACACTGGTAAATTCTAAAAACATAAAGTAAGACCTTGCAACATCGACTTTTTCCTTTTAATTTATAAAAATATCACTCCACGCTCAGCATATCTAACAGCACATATATAAGAGCATATCATATTGGAATAATTAAAAAAAAATGTTATTTCCATATTTGTACGTCAATGTTCAAATCTGAACTGTATTAATGATTTTAAATGATCAAAAATAATGACTTTAGTTAGTAGGATTTGCATTTACAATAATTCATTTAGTTACGAAATGAATTAGTCACTAATTAAACTTGTAGTACTATAAACTCAATGATTCAAACTTGACTGTAAATGAGTGAAAAATTCATAATTACTATATTATTAGAAATGCGTATTATAGTGAAATTAGTAAAGGGCGTCGCACTATTTCAATCTGTTTTAATACTTCAGACCATTGGAAAAAATAACTGAAGATTTTAAATCTTTTGCAGAATCCGTAATTATAAAGTTTAATGGAGGAAAATAATTGCTTTTTTAAGTATTGGCTTTTGAACTTGTGGGGGCAGATACTTAATAATTGATCTTGTTTGGTATGAAAGCGTTGTTAATCGTTGGTAGATTAACGGCCAGTTTCCTGTTTGGTTACAAAAGTGCACGGAGGTCCTGTATATGTATACAGCACCTGTATTATGTTTAAGGCTTGCATGGTGTATCAGGTTGATTAGTGCCGCTCAGGTAGATCTACTTTGTTCGTTCCGTCTCGGAAAGACGAGTAGTTCTCCAGAAATTTGATAGAAACCGGTTTTAATGTTTGATAAGTAAAATAATCAAGCGTTTGAATTTGTTCACCTTCTTGTAGAGTAAATCTTTTTTTATGAGAGACATAAACACAAATGATACAATACAATAAGTTGTTTTGATGTACATACATACGATATGTACCTATAAACCAGTAAGAATAGTCTTTAAATGCAATTTGAAATTGTCCTGCATTGAATCTCTCAATCTGTAAACTCTAAGTTTTTATATGATTATTATACCAAAATTTTTTAAAAACAGATGATAAATTCTATACTAATAATCAGCAAACCCAACTGATTATATAAATTATTCAATATTTCGACAATTAGTTTGGTATCATATTAATTTAGTAGTTATAAAAAAATAGTGTAAATAACTTGAATCTATCGCCTGTTGAAGTTTAAAATTCAAAATTGACGAGTAAATAATAATTTCTTTTAGCTTTAATGACTAAAATTGCAGACGTACTTTTATATTTTGCATGTTATAAAAGATCAAGATTGATAGAAAACACATGGTTGTCCTTTCTTGGAAATTACTCCTGCCATGGTAGGAAGTAGGTTATGGCTTCCTACTCTACAGAGCACATATTATCCCTATAATATAGGCGTTTTCTAGGAAAATAAGTATAATAAATACTTCTCCATTTATGAATTACGGCATTCTTTTATTTTAGGTTATTCTTTCTCTTATTAACAGAATATATAGTATTAGACGTTACATTTTATCTTGTACATCAACATCATATGTGTCTTTGGTTAATTAGTGTCTTTTAGTTTTTAACTGCATGCGTCTTCGACTAAAGACAAATGATGCAATCTTAAAAGTTTATACAGTAATTTTAAAATAGTAAAAAAATTCAGTAGTAAACTCTAAAAAGATAAAATAAGACCTTGCAACATTAGTTTCTTATCCTTCAACTCATAAAGAACATACCTCACCCTAAGATTTTAGAACAGTATACTTTCATTACTTGCAACATATGCATCATAGTCGAACATTTCTGCAAATAAATAACTGAAATGTCAAACTATTTTTAAATACGTGAATCCAAATGTTAATTAAGTCCTATATAACGTTTATTATCAGCCTTGTTATAACCCAGAACCTGTCTCTAGTGAACCATTACCCGAAACCATCTAATTCGCTCAAGGAACTTCTAATATACGTTACCAACTATTCTAAGCAAAAACAGGTAATAATGATAACTGACGATGAGCAGAAATTTAAAAATCTAGTGATTGATATCATTATTCGAGAATTTAAACGGCAAACTTTGACAATTAGTCTCACGTTTGAGAAGACTACCGAATGGAGAAATGACAATCTGATTCAACACCCATCACTGACTTATCCTAGATCAACTTCAATATTTATCATGCTCTTTGATGCGGAAAAATTTACACATGAGTCCATTTTAGCTGGTCCAATCGAATTCCTGACACAATTGTCAGAAGTTAACATACGACCTAAGTTGTTAATTGTGCATCTGCCGAAAAGAGGTAACTTTTCTTATCGAAAACTATTTCGAAACTTGTGGAGCAACCAGTTTTTGGATGCCACTGTTCTACAAATTGTCAGCAAGAAAGTTCCGGAACATGGTTTGAAATCTAAAATATTAGATGACAATGAAGAAACTGTATTTGCATATCACTTTAACCCATTCACTGGAATTTACGATAAAAAACTATTTTCTTTTGGATGGCAACTGTTTCCTGAGAAGCTTCTCAATTTGAAAGGTCATTCAATGCAAATAGGATTGAATGATGATGCACCTTTTTCCTACTTTCTGAAGAAAAATCTCTCGCGATATCAAAATGAAATTATCGGTCCGAATACAAACATCATAAAGGCTTTATCAGAAAAATTGAATTTTAAGGTCCAAATCATTTTATCTGACGAAGGTTTTGGTTCACTTGGCTGTAAAAAGACGGATTTCTCAGGACTTCTGCGGAAAGTTGTATACAATGAGATCCGATTTTTGGGAAATTTTGCTTACTATTTCCAATATTGCAATGGCCATTTGCTATATGCCACTAGTCGGTTCTTGGATACAGATGCCTACGTTGTTGTAGTACCAGTAATAACTGTTGCTAAATCTTTTACAGCTTTACTGCCACAGAAAGCTTTTCAGACACTCGTTTTGACTATCATTGTGACTAATGGCACATGTGTTCTGTTACTCTTCCTGAAGTTTGACAACCAAGTTTGGAATCCATTTACCATATTCCAATCGATTCTAGGATTCACCATTGTCAGTGAACCGCGAAAATTGGCAGAGAGGATCTTTTTCTGTAGTATATTAATTACCCAGATTATCTTCGCAGGATATCTTCACACGCTAATAACGGATGTAAATTTGTCAGACGAATCGGAACTGGAATTTGAGAACATCCGTGATGTGGAGAAATCAGGTCTGATTCCCGTGATGCATCCAATCCTGAGACAAGTTTTAAGTAACAGTAGTTCTGGTTATGAACAGTATTTTCTAAACAAATCTATTATAATGTCCAGCAACTTATCATCAATATATTATATGAATATGTTAGTAAAACATCGAAATTTAACATGCGTAATAAGACATTCATTGGCTGAGATCTTCGCCAAAAAAGCTTCAGAGTCTCAAACTTTACTACCTATCAAGATACTAAGGGAACCTTTGCGAGTAACGTGGAGAATGTTCGATTTTGAGCCAGGATCACCATACATTGAACGCTTTGATCAGGTGCTTTTGGGTTTTATCGAAAACGGACAATTTAATAAATGGAATGAAAATATCACTTTGGAATTAAAAGGTTCATGGCAGAAGAAAGACCCAGCATCTTCAAAGTTATCATTTAAACTCTTCTTTATTCCCGCTATTGGACATGTTCTTGCTTGCGTTGTATTTATTGCTGAAGTACTTTTTTCCATGTTCAAAATAATGCATTAATCCGATGCATTAATAGTCGAATGGACTAATCGTCGTGCCCAATTAACAAGGTTATATCTCGGAAGTCTGGATGAAAAGGTGACATAGTCTAGAAGCTAATAAATTTCCATGTAAATTGAAGTTATTGTAAGTAATAGTACAAGAAATAAAGTGTTTCAAACCAAAACAGCCAAAATGCTATCTTTTACGCAACCCTTTTTACTAGCTCAAGAATATTTTTAATTCATGCGCCTATATATTTAATATTTTTATTTGAAATTATAAACGCGAAAACTTAATGATTTTCATACGTTGATAAGGAAGCCAATAATAAACAGAATTTCTTCTATTTTCAACTTTAATCAAAACCGTTAGTCTCAAGCCGTAAGGCCTAAAACCATAGGTCCCAAGCTGTATAAGGTCCAAAAACATAAGACCCAAAAATTATAAAACAGATTTATTTATTTTGATTTGGTTGTTGGTTTATTGATTTATTTCTCCTTAAACATTTATTATGTTGTGGATAAGGGTATTTTTGTTTGACACCCATTAAATGTACTTACTATACGACTAAAAAATGCCCTCTGCAATTAGTATACTTTAAGTGTTGATTAAGTGTTTCTAGGGACTCCGAAAATATTTGGTCTACACTGACTTAATTTCGGTTAACCTAACCGCCCTTTGCAGTTTCCCTGGGCTCACCGAAAATATTTGTTCTACTCTCATTGAATTTCGGTAAACCTAGACACGGCCTATTTTTTATGGTTTTGTTTTACTAATATATATATATATATTTTTTTTTTTTTTAATTTGGCCTACTTCAGTTTCGATTAGAATTTTAACGCCCTTTTCATTGACCATAGGAACTTTTTTACAAAAATAATTTTTTGGTTTTCCGGCCAATTGAGACCCTTGAGGAGAATCCAGACGTGGCGGCTTATGGAAACGGCATGCTCCGAGGAATCCATATGCATCCAACATGGGCTTTCCCCATGTTTGCCCTCCTATATCTCTCGTGGGCCCCTTGCAGTTGCCCCGACGATAAATTTTTAATTTTTAAAAATACGTTCAATAATTATCTTATCATTTTTAAGCTTTCGTTTTTCCTCTTGATGATTTACCCTGGAATTATCTTTCTTTTCAATAACTGCACATTTGGATGGTAAAATTTCAGCTGTAACCACGTCTCACGACCATAAAATAGGTGGTTACAGTCTGCGATGAATTCAATACGATGATCCGGCAAAAGTCTCGTGCACCCTGAGGACACGGAGCGACTCAAGGACGACCGCCTTCTGCATTTTCCCCGCAAGTGTCTCAACATTTTGTTGACACGCAGGGATGCTTTACAGGCTATTAACCAGTGAAACCTTGGCACCTATAAGAGCGCCGATGAACTAGAACTAGATGAAGAAGAACTATGTCAGGCCTCAATTCAGGCCTTCAGGAGTGAGTACTCGAGATGGATATTTCTGAGAGTTCGCTTACCTTCACATTATACAAAATAATTCAGCGAATCTTGTTTCCTTTACAAAACTATAATTATAACAAGTAGTATATACAAACCATTATGCTTATTTCATACGAAATCAAAGTTATGTAAATATAAAGTTTAATCAGTATTAAATTCCCTGAAAATTTAAAAAAAAAAGTCTATTTCACACAAAACCAATGCCTTCTCACTGAGGTGAGAATGTAAAAATATCTTAAAATCTCACGAAATTGTTTTATTTTATTCACTAAAGAAAGTAAATAAAAAATAGAAGTAAAAAAGAATCTCTGTTTGAAAAGGTCACGCGACGATTTGTTGCTTAAAAAAAGTAGGCTTTCATTTCGCGGTCGGTATGAATTGGCAGTCTAAAGGTTTTGACTTGATGGACGAATCTCTCAACAATGGTGAGAAAAAACGAAAAGACCGACAGAGCCAATTCTCGAAAGGACTTGAAATATTGAATGAAAGAGAGAGAGGGAAGAAATGAAATAAAGAAAAAAGAAAAAATCAAACAAAACTAAAAAAAAAAGAATGAGGGAGGTAAATTTCCGATAGGTAGACCACCAGGACGACGGCTCCCACGCGAGCAGACAATGTGACTTATACCTCAGGTATAAGAAAGCCGCATTCTTGAAAATTTTTTCATTTTAACTTTAACGTCGAATTAGCGATCGAAAGGCGCGAAGCTACCGATCCGCTTCCATGGTTCAACAGGTTAATAACAAAAAACACTTCCGAACCCTTGATGCTGCGTACAATAGCATGATAGCCTCAAACTCAGACCATGATCTGCTGATAGTTAACTTAGCCTCCAGTTCCTGTCGTTATGCGTTTCTCGAGAACTCGATCTAGAGATAAAACCAGAATCGAGTGCCAATTGTGAAGCGGAAACACTTGGGTGAATGTTTTCCAGGTATCGGGATTTTAAGATCAGACCAACAGGGAATAAAGCGAGTCCATCGTGATTCAACCCCCTGAGCCGTGAGCATCAACGCTATTTTATGTGATGCTTTTATTTATCGATACTGAGATCAGCCATCAATCATTTAAATGAATTGTTTTCAAAGAAAAGTTATTGATTCAATCGCTGATGCAGAAGATTGGAATTTTACTCTTTTTCTGTATAATAGTTATAAAATAACAAATACCTCGTAACAGCTAGAAGTACTGTGAAAAATAACTGAAGTTGCTTTCTGATAACAAGGCTTCTTGTAATATGTAAATTGCTCAAACTGTTTCCAATAATCAATGTTCCCTCCACTTGTTAAGCTTATTGGTTCTTTAAAAAGTTCTTTTTTTCAACTTGTGGAATCATCTGCTACTAAATAATAAAAAGTTATTCCCATTAGCATGCATAATTATTGTGTCCACGCTTCGTTTATCTCTTTGAAACAAGAAGTTGTATTAAAAGCGTAATAACGTGTCTAATGCAGGAAAATTACAGAGCTTCTCCCTATCTTTTTATATTATGAAAATATATCGCCGCCGGACCCCGGCTGTGTCAAGAATCGAGACCCTCTCTAACGCTCCGCCCGATCTCCTTAACTACCTGCTAAACCTCTATAACTGCCCGGAAAATCTCCTTATTGCTCACATAACCTAAGTGCCCGCTTTACTTCCCCAAATGCCCATTCAATCTCTATAACTGTCCATCTTTCAAGACTAACGTCTAACTCAATGTAACTGACCACCCAGCGGCTCAAATGTTCGCCCAAACTCTCTAACTGTCCGATTAACCTCTGTAACTGCTCGGGCAACCTAACTGCTTACCTCACCTTCCTAATTTCCTATCCAATCTAAATGCTGTCCTACCTCACTAATTGCCTACCGAGCCTAACTCCTTGCTCAACCTCCTTAAGTGCGCAACGAACTTAAGTGACGGCACAACCTCCTTAACTGCCAGCCAAACCTCTCAAACTTCTCGCCCAAACTCTCGAATTGTCCGATCAACCTCTATAACTACCCACGCAACTAAGTGCTTGGTCTACCTTCCTAATTCCCCATCCAATCTAGCTTCCAACCCAATCTAAATGCCCGCCCTACCACCCTGACAGCCCACTGTACAAAAATAATTGCCCACCGAACCCAACTGCCCGCTCAACCTCTCTGAATACCCACCGAAGCTACTTGCCCACTCAACCTCTCTAGCATCCCACGTGCGTAAATTACGTAAATATTTTTTGTGAAATTTGGAACCGCATACCCCTCTTTGTGAGGGTCCGTCAGTCTTGATAGGTGGATGGGGACCCGTACCCATTCTTACGTAATTGTTACCGACTAAATTTTTTCCAATAATTTATTTTGGGGTCATCCATGAACAACACCAGAACATTTGGATGGAGGGGGGGGGGGGCAATTTGACTCTTTCTTATGAATTAACAAACTAGTTGAAATTTCAACCAAAAGAAAGACCAATTTTCAACAAAAAATGTAATAATTGATATTTTAACCAAGAAAAAATTTTCATATTAAATTAAAAACAGTTAAATTGAACAAAAAATACAAATTTTCAATAAAATAGTTGAATCTGCAACTAAAAAAGATTTATTTGTTACCAAGCAGTTGTATTTGTAACTAAAAAAGATTAAATTTCTACCAAAAGCGATGAAATTTTAATTCACTGAGACGAATTTTTAACAGGAGTTGAATTTTCAATTAGGCAAGATTTTTCAGCCAATGAAGAAAGAAAATCTCATACAAAATGTTAAGCTTTGGAGCCAACCAAGAAGATTAATTTTTCGCCAAGAAGAAGAATTTTCAACAAAATACATAAATTTTTAAACAAATAATTGAATTTTCAACCAATTTCATAAATTTTCTACCAAATAGTCAAACAGTTAAACTAAAAAAAGATCATTTTTTAACCAATAATGTAGTAGTTAAATTTTAATGAGAAAAATTAATTTTCAATTTTAAAAAACGAATTTTCTACAAAACAGTTTAATTGTCTACCAAATAGTTGAATTTTCAAGCCAAAAAGACGAACTTTCTACAAAACATTTGAATTTTCAACACAAAATTTATTTTCAATACAATATTTTTTGTGTGTGTAAATAATTGAAATTTCAAACATAAAAGATCAAGTTTCAGCCAAAAATGAAATAGTTAAATTTTCAGTTAAGGAAATTAACTTTTAACCATAAAAACACAAATTATCAACAAAATAGTTAAACTTTCAACCAAATAAATGACTTTTTTATTTAAATGATGAATTTTCAACTAAAAAAATAACTTTCGATCAAGTAGTTGAGTTTCTGCCAAATTGTTAACATTTCGAGCCGTAAATACGTATTTTCTACAGAACAGTTGAATTTTTAACTAAAAATATGGATTTTCAACAACAAAATTAATTTTTGTCCGACCCCCCTTGAAAAGGCGATATTGCATGCACGTGAAGCAAGCGTAATGTGGCCGCTTCCAGCGCAGTGAAAATAGCACATGCGCACTCCGCCGCCGGACTGACATGAAACTTTACGCCCGCTACGTAAAACACAATATACTATTTCAACCAAAACAGATTAAGTTTTAACCAGACAGTAGCAATTTTAATAAAAAATTAAATAATTTCTACAAAAAAGATGAATTTTCAAGCCAAAAAAGATAAAATTTCAATAAAATCGTTGAATTTTCAACAAAAAAGCATGACTTTGCAGCCTGTTATATATAAATAGGAACTTTGATCATTTATTACTTTTAAAATATTAGGTTAGAAAACTGGAACTTTTTCTTTGAAAATAAAGTGTCGAACTACGCAAAATTTTGGGTCCTAAAGAATTTATAAAGTTGTATGTTTGTAAAACTAAGTACTTATTGTTATTAACATGGCGTTTTATTTTTCAAGTTTATAAAATCTTAGTAAGATTGGGATATTTTGACCACGTACCCCCCCCCCCCCCCCC
>CAKNWW010339512.1:0-11521 GCA_932074435.1 Andricus kollari | reverse complement strand
TCTCTTTAGTGCATTTATAAAAGCGGGCATGTTAGCATCAGATACCGCACTTCAAGGTGAACTGCCTTTGAAGCGAAGCAAACGAAAACGCCAAGGTTCGCTTTTCTAGTTACACTTCGCGATATTCTTATAGTAAAAGGGCCAGCATAGTGAATTCCGTTGTTTAAAAAAGGTCGTGCTGGAGTGAGCCGCGTTGCTAGTAAGTTTCCAATTAATTGCTTCAAATTAGGTGGACGGATTCGGAAGCAAACGATACATTTTCGAAGAATGTTGTTGACTGTCCTCTGACTCTTGAGGATCCAAAATTGGAGTCATAATAAGGCCGAAAGTCCTCGAGGCCCCACATTGAGATTCTTGTAATGTTCATCCTTTATCACCAATTCAACTAAGTGATGCTTGCTAGGAAGAATGATCGGATGCTTCTGCGACTCTAAGAGATCAGCGAGAGATAGTCGACCGCCTACTTTGATTAATTATTCATTTGTCTAGATAAGGATTTAGTGTCAATAATTTACTACGAGAGTCGAGAGCGGTCTTTTTGTTGTAGACACTTCAAGTCTTGAAGAAATTCCTCTATCTGGCACAATTTAATCAACACTTGCATGGCTTGATCGAGTTCAGAGACCGTTAGAAACCTAACATGTCTGGCAGGAGGATTTTGAGTGTTGTACAGTCAACTTCCTTTTATTCTACTTGCCTTGAAACGTACACGTTCGGTTATTCTAGGGCTAGAGAGGCTCCCACATCTGCCGCGTGTAGGCAGGTTCCTTTTATCAAGCGACTTTCATTGGCTGCCCCCGGCCTTGTGTCGCTGCGCCCCCTATAAGCAACTTTTTCAAATGCGCATGTGCCAAAAACCGCGGTCGATTTGGAAATCAATAAATATGTAGTATCAATAGTAATGCTTTTCGGTACATGCGCAGTTGAAAAAGTCGCGCTCCGTTAGCGTTGACTTGATTTGCGCGTCATGTCAATCCTTTTGTTCAAGTGATCTTAAGTGATTTTTTTGCTCAGTTTTTTATCAAGTGTTATTGGAGCTAGTTTTCAAGTGTAGAATGCTAGGGTAAGTAGAAATGTCAGCCGTCAGGAAGGTAGTACATGTTACTGCAACTGCATACGACTTTATGGAGAAAACCTCCGAAACGTAAAGGTAAGTGATAAAGGTCTGACTAGTAACATTTCTCAAGTTTAAAATCTATTTTCTCAGTCATATCCCATTCTTTTGTCGATTGACGCCCTTTCAATGTCATGAACTATAATCAACTGTCCGAAATTTGTGGTTAGTGGCACTCTAACCTCAAATTTCGGAAAGTTGCTTGTATTTCGTGACACTGAAAGGACGTGAATCGACAATAGAATGGAATATGGCTGAGAAAATCCATTCTACACTTGAGAAATATTACTGTTTGTACATTTATGACTTTTTCGTTTAGAATATTTTCTCGAAAAAGTTGTCTGCATTCCCCTGACGGCATGTCAAAATACTTAATTCAAGGCTTCCCGCTCTTCAGGCCTCTTTTTTTAATCGGTCACCCACTGATGCGGGCATGGCCGTAAAGCCCGTACAGGGACCGTGGTGCGAGATGGCGAAACTGCGCAAATTAGAATAAGCGTATATAGGGGATGTAGAAAAGGTGAACTGTAGAATAAACAAACTGTAGAATAAAAGAAAGTTGACTGTATTTAAAACGCAAAATATAGGCTAACAATCGCTTCAACTTATGCAAAGAAGAAAATTTTCTCAGAATGTGAAAATCGGGGATTATGGCCGTTATTGTCGACAAAATATTCCTGACCTCTGGCATATCTGAAGGTTAGCTAACGTCAGTTTCGGGCCACGCATCCACGTCCTTTGATAACCAACTTGGCCCCTGCCACCACAGGTTTGAGATCTACAATGGCTCAGGGTCTAAGCCTCGAGAGAGTATGTCAGCCGGATTGTCCTTGGCTGACCCTGTTGGCTACGAATGTCTGCCACTGATTGGAAGGGCCGTTGATCCAGGCTACCGTTATTGTAGTGTCACACCAGAGGTACGTATTTTCTATTTTCAGTTCTAAAGCTTGGCAGACGTTGCTGTGCAGTTTGGCCAGAAGTACGGCTCCACACAAAGAAGATGTCAGAAAATCCGTGAATTTGAATCCGAAGAATTTCCTCGCACAATGCGGATCTTCAAATTCTCACCTCCGTTAATTGTAGTATTTGACGCTGGTAATGAGTCCAAATAGTGTGTAGATCTAGGGGTATCGCTTCGTCCTATGGCAACTCAAGATCGCGATCCTGAGTTGCCATAGTTTTTGTAGAATTATCTTCGCTCTGATGATCAGTGGTGCCACAAGTCGCAGTGGATCAAAGATTTGAGAAACCGTCGATAATATTATCCTTTTAGTTACGACTAGTGGTTGATCCGATGGCTGGACTTGATATTTAAATATATCCTCTTTAGGATTCATTAGGGGGATTTGCTCTTTAGTTTTTGTTACATATTCGATAGTGGAACCTTCGGAAAGCAGATCACCAACGTAGAAGTCTCTTCGAATTACTTTACTAGTTTAGTACTCTGGGTACTCGTCTTCATTTTCGTTCGCTAACTGCACCAGACATCTCGTGGCGAGAAAGGCTGACGGAGCCAATCCAAAGGTCAAGCGGCTGAAACGAAAAGATTGAATTGGCTGACTTGGATCATCCCTCCATAAGATCCATTGAAGATCCTGATCGTCAGTGTCAAGCATCACCTGCGGATATATTTTGCGTATGGATGCTGACAAAATCGAACCAAAATGGAAAATATATCCTGCTGAATGGTTGGGCCCAATTGAAGTATGTCGTGCAATTAAATTCTCAAGCTTGTTTTAGAAGACGCGTCATAAACCACCCAAAGTTTCGTTGGCGAACTGAAAGCCTTGAGAACGGAGTGATGCGGAAGATAATGCACGAATTTATTTGGATGTTCATTTAAAACCGGAAACAAATGCTCCAAATCCATGTGCTCTTTCATCACGTTTTTATAAAGAGCATGTGTCTCAGGGGTTCCCAAAAGCTTTCTTTCCACCGATAAGAATCGCTTTTGAGCAATCAGTTTGAATTCTCCAAGTAGAGATATGTCGGACCGAAAAGTTAATTTTAAAACAAACCGCCCATCCTCCGCTCGTCGATGCGTGGCTAGGAAATGGTCTTCACAAAATTGCTCTTCTTGCGAATAAGGATGACGTAGATTACATTCTTCTGTGGACCAGAATCGTTCTACCTGTTTATCTAAGTCGCTCTCCGCCGAAAAACAGCAAACAGATGAGCAACTTTTGGAAGTTGATGGTGTCATGGCAAGAGGGCCGGCTATAATCCATCCTAATTTTGTCTTTTGTAAAATAGGCAGATCGTTAGAGATTTTAATTTGACCCGCGCAGAGTAAACTCGAAAATAGGCTTGTCCCTAAGATCATGTCGACCTTGTCCGGATTATCGAAGCTAGGATCAGCCAGATTTAGATTTTTTGAAATAGGGAGCGAATCTTTATCGATGAATTGAGTGGGAAGCCTTTCCGTGGTGCGATCTGTAATTAAACATCGTATATTTTTACGATAGGCGTTAAATCGAGATTTATCGTTACACTGGTATATAATGTTTGAATTTCAAAAGCGTTTGAGCTATACCCGATACCGGCATATCGATCTTTCTTTTTCAAAGATTAAGCTGCTCGCACAATTATGTGCTGATGTAGTGGGATTGAGAGCGGTTGTCTAGGAAGGCGCGACATTCTCGAGGTTGACCTTGGCTATCGTAGACGATAATGCGAGCCGTAGCCAACATTCCTTGATCATTAAATCCATTCAGGCAGCTAGTGAGCGCTACTGAGGTAGAGGACGTCCATTGATCCGATATAATTTCGACTTTCTGTTCTGCAGAATTTCCTTGATTCAGTGCGGGTGTAGTACGTGGATTTCCATGAGTTGACGGACGCTGTTGATTCTGAGCATCACTGGAAGAACCGTCGAAGTGCAACAAAGTGTGGTATTTCCTATTACATCCCAAACAATTTCCGGAAGAAGTATTCTGGAAAGTATGGTTGTATCCTAGAAAATTTGTACAAAGTTTGAACTTCTTCACTTCTACGTATCTGCTAGATGGTGGTACAGATTGAATACTTTCGCATTGAAACAAAGGATGAAACTCCTTACATAGCGGACATGGCAAGTCGCTGACGTATGCACAAGAAACCGACCTATTTACTTGACTTTTGAGGTTATCCTTCGATGCAAATGATTTACTTAAAACTATGTTAACATTGAGACACTCTAGTACTCTACATCTATCATTTAGAAAATCTGTCAATTCGACCATAGTAGGCAATTCCTCATTTGAAACCATCTTAATTCGATTCCGATTCTCTCTTTGTGAGATTGTCGAGAATTGAAGGAAGAATATTGAAGGGACGCTTTAGAAGAAAATATTTCAGATTAAAAATGCTTATTTAAAAATATTTATTTACACACTGTAAAAAAGTTGGTGTAAATTTACATCCTGTGACGATGGAAATAATTCGATCGGTGTGGCGCATAGTAAATAAGCAGACTTCTGTACAAATACATACTTTTGTTCTCAACCTGCGGCCGCCGTAAAGAAATACATGCAGGACGTAAATTTCCCGTCGTCGACCGCAAAATTACGTACGGGTCGGAAATCTCCGAAATTTCGTTGAATTTTGTCTTCAGCTTTTATAATCGAAAAGATATTTAGAGGTTTGGTTCCCCAAAAACTTTTCGGTGATTCAAATTTCAATATTTTGTTCATCTTTGACTTATTCCTAACGTTCCCTGATTATTAAATTTCCCTCACTTTTCTCTGGTTTGCAGTTTTTCCTTCTCTGGCGGACCGGCCGAACACAATCATTACGCTATAGCGTAATGGTAAAGTAATGGTAAAGTAATGTTAAAGTAATATGGCATTATAATTATTGAAAGATGCAAAACAAATATGTAAACTGTTGAAACTATAATAATACGTTAAAATTTACGTTAAATGATCATGCCGTGATTGCAACAAGTTTCTTTTTCAGCGTTAAAAAATGAAAAAATAATGTGTCTGTCATTGCAGTCTGATAACAAAGGCTTCAAGCAGGTTGCCAATATGCAGGGGCCCGACTTCCATTACAGCCACTTTGTTTTTTTAGTTTTACGCTGAAAAATGAACTTGTTGCAATTACGGCATGACCATTTAACGTAAAATTTAACGTATTATTATAGTTTCAACAGTTTGCATATTTGTTTTGCTTCTTTCAATAATTATAATGCCATATTACTATAACATTACTTTACCATTACTTTACCATTACGCTATAGCGTAAGGATTGCGTTCGGCCGGTCCGCCAGGGTTAACCTACAGCCACCTTGCTACTATTCACAACTTTTCACAGATGTGAAAATATTCTAAAGCTATTTTCTGTACTTGAGGGAGAAAACGGAGTATAACCACTTGACAGTCTCAAAATTAAAAAATTCATTTTTATCGAGTGAAAGAAAAAATTATATTTACATATTCAACGCGACATAGCCAAAGATTATCTTTGACATAACGTGCAAAACAACGTAAACAAGAATGCAAACGAATGAAATGCGCACCCATTGGTAAGAGGCCGTTCGGGCGTCTCCGGAACTCATCGTTTGGCACGACTCATACTCGAGAGTCCCGAATGGTGAAAATTTACGTCCTGCACATAATTCTGCGGCGTTCGTCAGGGCGGACTTACTCCCTCGCGATAGAAAAGCACACATAATCAAAATTTACATATATTTTCGTAGACTTGAAGTCCCAAGAAAATTTATCATCTTACGTAAACTTACTATGTCCCACGCCGATCGAATAATTTTCATCCCCGGACGTAGTAATTTTACAGTCGACTGCAAATGGAACAACCTTCGTTCTATTTTCACATTGTTACCTGAAGTTAAATCACACTAGATTGCAAATAAGTACTGTAGTATCGTAAATAAATCAGGTTATACATTGTAATTTGAAAATACACTGCACGTATAATTACTAGCTGATTAAAAATTTCACCAAAGCTTTTTTACAGTGCAGTGTTAGATTTCTGCTTTCTCTTTCGGTAAAATATATTTTTTAAATTACAAACATACCAAAGAAATTTTTGGACATCTATTCAACGAATAAAATGAGCCCCGCAACATTATGATTAAATAAAAATGGTAAATGTAGCCTAGAGGGAATGCAGAAACAGAAATCTGTAGATAAAAAATATTAATATTATAAAAATAAAGCCATTTAAATGCCTGAAATATTCCTCGTCTACGGCTGTTATGACAATGTACAAATTAACATTAAGCACTTTTTCCTTCAATAAAATGTTACATTTGTGATAAATTAATTGCTATTTATTCAAACATTTGTATTAAAATATCATTTATATCCCCTGGAACCCCTAAATGTGTACACGCACTATCCTTCACGGCATGCGACCCGCATGACGTGCGACGCACCTGCCGAGCATATGCTGCCGCATCTGTCTGATCCCCTGCGTGCACGCCATGCGAGGAAATCGGCACGCGTGCGTCGCACAGTGCGCGCATTTTGCTATCTGGGTTGTTACCCTCAGGCGTAAAAATCTCAATTTCACTACCAAATTATTTCCAGACCACTTTTTCTTCTGCAGGACTTGCAGAGTGTAAAAAAGTAGGGTATTTTAGCAAAAAATAAATTTTAATTTTCAAGAAAAAACATCATAATGAAAAAAAATGGTTGCAATAGTCTTAAAGTACATGAAAAGAGCTTACCAAAACACTATGATAAAAGTACAAACGGATAATCCTCAAAGAAGTTACACTAACGCGAAGGTAAAAAAGCACCTGAATAAGTGAAAACTTCAGGCCCCTATGTTAATTCACAACCGGTTGATAAATGACCATATGCATAGAGCATAACTAGAAAAGTAGAGCATATGCCACGGATTGGTACGTATAATACGTCACGTATATTGCATAGTTTTCGACAACGATATTACTACGTATATTACGTCCTTAGTTTTCTACAAATGTATTTTACATTTGATCACGTGACTATGTGGGCGAGATTTTTGAATTCGTTATTCTAAAAATACCTAATTGCCTTACAGAAACAACTAATATGCAGCAATTAATCAATTATTCGTCATTATTTATCACTTCCCTAAACAAATTATAAAAAAAAAAAAATACGTGTTTATTGTACTTCATAATCCGCAACGTTTTCAAGCATGTGGATCATGAGTATAAGTACGACAACATGGTATCCTAACCTATAAGCAAAGATATTACACCGCGCGCGCGCGATATTATATCGTTCGCGCGCTTGTTTACTATTGTTATACATTTTTTTAATTGCCATCTCGAGTGTTATATCCTTTGCGCACATTCCTGTAGAAATAGTGATTATAAACAGAAGTTAGTAAATCCTCAGTGACATTAATTATATCAATATAATAATGATATCAGTTACAATTTATAGGTTAAGAATTCAAAATATTTTTATAATTCTAAATACAATATGTATAAATAAATATTACATGTTTATGTATAAATATAATATCTCCGACACAAGATACATAAACATGCAATAAACATTAATCTATAAATAATGAACTTTTCCGAGTCTCGAGTTCTGGAGTTTAATTCACAAAAATTATATTACATTCTCTTTGTACAAAAAAATTTAAGAAAAGGAAGATTGTATAAATTAGTAAAGAAAATAATATAATATTTATTCATTATTAACAAACAAATTCACTTTTACTTGTATACGCTTCAAATTTTGTTTAGCATCATTTTAGAAAAAAATTTAATGATCAGGAACAGTGCTACAGATTTAAGGTCTTAAGGTACTTCTTCTTCTTCTTCTTCTTGTTTGTGGCTTCTTGCAATACAGCAAATGGCCAGAACTAACACATATATAAAAGAAATTGAGAAAACAGAGTCAAGTTGCCACCACAGATAATACAAATGTTCAAGCCACTGGTAAACACGTGCCACAGACTAATCGATGACGAGACTTAGATGGCAGACTCGCCGAGACGGAGCACACCAGGGGGGGAAGGTATGCACTGCAAGGGAGGGAAGGTATACACACCAAGGAAGGGAAGGAACATATGGGAAAGAAAAGTAAGAAGCGAAGATTTTCGACTAGATCCCACAGAAAAATTACATTACCCTTACTAAAGAACCCACCCAACTCGCTTATTACTTCACCATCCGGTTCAAACAAGATATCATTAATGTCAACCTCTTCAGGGGGTATACCCGGGAACCTTCGATCCAGGACACCAAAAAAAGCAGGACGGCCCACAGAAAGATGAGGGCACTCAAAAAGGAGGTGGGGCAAGTCCTTCAGCTCAGCTCCGCAATCGCAATCAACAGGGAGATTCCATCTCATCCTAAGAAAATGGGAACCCGTACATATATGGGAAGATCTGAGTCTGGTCACCAAGTTAATAAACCGCCTAGGAAAGTGAAAGCCCACAAACCATGGCCTTCTAGTTTTAAATTCAACCCGCTTGAAATACTCCCTGTGGTTATCAGATTTCTCACAATAAGGCCACAACCAACTCTTCCAGAATTCGAAGTCACCCCTTATAAGCCCCAACACATCGGCAATATGCAGGCCGGACCTAATTCTGAAATTCAGAAGGGCCGCTGCCTTAGCGAACCCATCAGCCCGCTCGTTGCCCTCAATACCGACGTGGGCTGGAATCCAAAAAAAAGTATCCGATAAACTGAGAGAGAACGCCCGGGAAAGTAAATGCCCGATCTTACGGGCCAGGGGTGGACCCTGAGGGACCGCAAAGCGGTTCCTAATACAGTTAATTGCCGACATAGAATCCGAGAAAATGACGCAAGAAGGGATGTTCATATTCAGAATATATTTCAATGCAGAAAAGATCGCATAGAGCTCCGCAGATTTAATAGAGGAGCCCTCCTGCAAGGGAAGCCCAAACTATAGTCCATCTCAGGAACACAGAAGGCAGAGCCAACCCGATCAGAGACGGGGTCCACCGAACCATCCGTAAATATCCTCACAGAGTCCGGATAGGACGAGGAGACCAGCATATCGAACGCCTCCTGCGGTCATCATCAAAGTAAGCAGGTCTGAGAGATCTACTACAACCCGGCAACACTCCTCGAATCGAATTGAAAGAAGAGACTAGGGCAGACTTATCAGCCCTAAGTCTGAATTTCCTGCATTTCCTGCCCCTCCTGAGTCTCACTTCATCTTTATTGCATTTTTCAGCAACTAACTGAAGTTTTGGAATTAGTGGATTATTCCTCCAACTGTAGTTTCTTAACAGAAAACGATCAGAAAGGTAAGATCTTCTCAAAGCAAGAGGGGGCTCGTTCGCCTCCGCCAGAAGGATGGAGATAGGAGTAGAGCTCATACACCCCAACAAGACTCGAAGAGCCTGGTACTGGACACGATCGAGAATACTCAAAGCGGAGGCGCTCGCACAAGCAAAGAGGGGAGCACCCGAATCCAGACAAGCCCTGACTAGATTCCTATAAACGGTACTCAAAATCGCAGGATCAGCACCCCAAGAGACTTTAGCAATAACTCGCAAGACGCTGATGGCTCTGAAAGCGTTCCCGGCAACATACTTAATGTGAGGAGATCAAGATTGAACAAGATGGGCGATAGGACCCCCCCCTGAGGGACCCCAACACCGCACTCCCGAGGAGCGCCTTGCTCCGAGAAGAATAATCTTCTCTTAGTGATCAAGAAAGATATAAAGTTGATCATTCTTGCCGCCACACCCAGATCCTTTAAATTCTGAATCAAGACCCCGGGGAGAATCGAGTTGAATGCGCCCTTGATATCAATCGCAAGGGCCAGGGTAGACTCGCCCTCTCCCAATCCCCTCATGATCTCAGTAGTGACCGTCGAGACACAATCCAAAGCAGATCTACCCCTCCTGAATCCATATTGGAATCTCGGTATCCACTCCTCCTTCTCTGCCCTAAACTCCAACCTGCGTACAGTGCACTGCGTACAGTGCGTACAGTGACATAAAAGACCCTGTCTGTAAACCGCGTTAGTGTTTTCACAAGATAGTGAACAATAAATTTTTTGCTTTATTTGGTATTTTCTGATATTTATATGAGTAAAATAAAGTTTCCATGTAATTCTGAATAGTTTCTCAGTTGAAAATAGAACGACAATACGCGTGCGAATGAAAAATGAACTTTGAATTGCCGGACATAGTTTAAGGGAGGACGTACGCTGAATTGTAAAGGAGTTCGCCTCGTTTTGAGTGGAATATCTGCAAGAAGTTTTCGATTGTTGGCTTCTTATCTATAAATTTGAATCATCACTAACCTACTAATCCGAAAGCTCTAGAAGATATTCCATTCAAAACGAGGCGAACTCCTTTACATTTTAGCGTACGTCCTTCCCTAAACTATATCCGAAAAAATGGTGACAAATTTTTGAGACACAGTTTTGTCTCGTTACAATCACTCCATGCTGTATATAAAGCTGATAAAGAGGACAAAAAGATATTTCACTGCTGTGCCTCCTGCGGTAAGGCAGTGTGCGAAGAACACCGTATACATTTCTGTAAAGATTGTGCAAACTGAATGTTTTTGAGTAAATTTTACCATTTTTGTACAATAAATATTCATTAAAATTCAACATCCTGCTTTTTCTATGGAATTACTTGCATAAATCACTGTAAAATATTCACATTTTTCAGGTCTTCAAATAATTCAACTTTTTAAAGCCGCCGCTAATGGGCCTATATTTTTTCAAAGGACATAGTCTCAGCTTTCAAACCTTGCAACGTTTTTTTTTTTAAATTTATTTGTTGCAAAATTATGAATTTCTTAACAAGTATCGATTTTTTTCTATATTTTCCCCAAATTTCAATTTTTTATTTAAAAATTTTTATAAACGATTGACACTAACAACAATTGGATCGTATAGTGGATACTTCGAAAAATAACCCTGAGTTTTACTCGTTTTTTTGTAAACCAGAAACAGTTTAAAAACTGAATATGGCTTGAAAGACCCTGTCTGTAAACGGAAGGTGTGGACAAGAAGTCTATAAACGGAGGGTTAAAACTAGCCAACGGCCCATGTTATATATTATATATTTGTTTTAGTCTCTCATTGATAAGAAGTATTAATTTACTGTGAAATACACATGCAGTTACTGAGCTAAGATCTTCGTTTTAAGAATACTATTAAAATTTTTGTTCCCTAGAGGGCTACTTAGCCCTAGGGACTTTTTCAATAAATTTCAAAATACAAATTCCAAAAGAGAGGCATAGTAATTGTTGAGATAGATATAATCAGCACAATTCAGCTGCACAGTTCATAAGTACGTAAAGTACGAATATAAACAACGTTACGAGTTTTTATATAAACTAAGAAGCCTGTGCTCTGAGATTTCAATTCAACCGATCACACATCGACACATTCGGTTAATAGTTTATACTTTTCATAGTTTTAATCCTTAAGGGATCGTCTACGTTACGAAAAACTAGGAATC
>CAKNWW010339469.1:0-16471 GCA_932074435.1 Andricus kollari | reverse complement strand
GAAGTAGAAGAGGTTATGTTCCTTGTATGCTTTGGTACGACTACCACTTTTGCACAAGCCATACATACAACTCATACACGCTCCCTTACTTCCTTTTTAATTGACATTCATTTTCACTTTTAAAATTTTCTCGGTTACTTGTCACATTAATTTAAACATTAAATCAAACTGTTTACACTGCGTTGAACGAGCAACGATGATCGCAACAACTGGGTACAACAGAAAGTACAGTGCACATGCGCAGTAAACTTTCCGATAGGTAAAATGGTCAATTGTATTCCCAATTGATCGGCCTATCGGTCAACTCCGTGCATCTTCGGATCAAGTTTATCATTTTAACTTCAAATGGATACAAGTGTCGAAAATATAGGTTATGTTAAGTAATAATTACAAATAATAAAAGTGTTTGATTAATAACGAAGTAAGACATGTGGAACGGGAAGGAAATGTAATTATTTTTCGGTGCTAACAACTTTATGGAATGGCTCCAGAGTGACAAATACTATGACATTATGATATTCGGCTTCCAGTGGGCGAAGAGTTAATTGTTTCTAACTCTTATTTGCGGCATAAAAAGGTAACTAAAAGTAATTAATATAAATTTAAAGTTTTCTCACGTGATATTTTATTGACTTTGTTCAAAACATGTCCTATCTACTTATGACATATATTTTTATGCCGCAAATAAGAGTTAGAAACAATTAACTCTTCGTCCACTGGAAGCAGAATATCATAATTTCATAGTATTTGTCACTCTGCAGCCATTCCATAAAGTTGTCAGCACCGAAAAAAAATTACATTTCCTTCCCATTCCACATGTCTTACTTCGTTATTAATTAAACACTTATTATTTGTAATTATTATTTAACATAACCTATATTTTCAACACTTGTATCAATTTGAAGTTAAAATGATAAAATTGATCCGAAGATGCACGGAGTTGACCGATAGGCCGGTCCGAATGCAACGTTAAAACCGCGAAATTTAAAAATGCCACTGTGGAATGGCTTCTTCCCTGCTTTGGAAAAATTCGGGTAGCATTTCATATCGCCATGTATGTAAGCCCTACCGTGTCCACCCTGTAGATAAATAAAGTTTAATGTAAAAAAATTAACCAGTTCCGAGAAAATCGATCGAGAATGCTGAAGCTAGAATTTCAGATTTTAAAACCCGGACTGCGGTAGCGATTAAAAGTAGAATTTCTGATTTTTTACAAAAATAAAAATATGCTTTCGTTACTCGCAAAAGGGCAACAAATTATAAAAATTGAAATAATACGCTGAATGGGGATCAAGTACAGCATGTAAACAGTCGACTTTTTATAAATATTGTTGTTTTTTGTTTAGAGTAATCTTTTTGGACATATTTGCCGTACTTGAGGTCGCAAATATGTCACACATCTACGAACATGACGAAGGTAATTATAATATTAACTGATTTAGTTGTTATGTAGCATGCCTATAAGTGTCTATATATGCATATTAATCAATACACTGTACTAATCGATACAATGTACGCCTGTAATTGCGCATGTACTTTCTGGTACTTTCCGTAGATAGAAGGTTCTAAACGTACTGCCATATATAACCCGCCCGTTTGGGTCAGTTCCTCAGTTCTTCATAGTTCCTCATCAGAGACACTTATTGTTTAATTCTTCGCCATAGTCTCTTACTGTAAAGTTCTTAAGTGTAACACAAATAAATATATATATATATATATATATATATATATATATATTAAATCGAAACATTTGAAGTGTTTGAAGTGCTTGGAATAGCTGGGGATCGTCGGATCATCGAGAAACGAACTTTGAAAAAAGGAAAAAGAAAAAGAATTTCTACGGAAATTCACCAGTGAATTCTACGGAATTCAAGAAAAATAAAACGAAGAGACGAGAATTTTACGGAATTCAACAAGGGAACTAAAATACGACAAGGAGGATTACACGGAATCCAAAGAAGAACTCCGGACTTCTTTACGAAGTAGCCCGTCAACCAAAGAAATGTATTATTTATTGTTTACTAGTGTCTGAACTGAGTAGGGCACTATACTACGAAAAACAATTAAATAAGAAATTATAAAAAATATTTTGGAAAAGGACGAGGCCCGCAAACAGGCGGAAGAGGCAACGGCCTATCAACGAAGCAGCAGCGGCAAGGAGGTAGCAGAGCTCAACAGATCAACGCATCATACGTGTAGCAGCCCCTATTGATCCGCACCCCGGCAAAAATTCTACAAGGCAAGGCGCTGCAGCAGCCTAACAGAGATCGACGACGCTGAAAAAAGAAGATTTTGTAAGTAAAGAAGATTAACTATAAGAAGTGTCAATTTTAAGTTAGAATTTTGTACGGATCAATAGACTTGGGTAAATTTATAACATTTTGAATGTTATAAATGTTGTAACTGAAACTATTGATCCTTAGGCTTGCGATGGTACACATGCTGATGGTGCTCCCTGGCCTCTGTGTTCCTCAATAAACAAAAATCACATTGAGTTTGTGTGTACGTGGGATATAGCCCTGTGACACAATCTCACTGTTTAATCGGGAAAAACCTGTTACGTAAAACTTGTCGCCAAGAAGAGGAATCAACAAAAAAAAAAAAAAGGAAAAATTCGGAAAGTTTATAGAAGGAAATTCAGAAAAACCGCGAACTTACACCCGCTTAATAGTAGGTACACACTACACACCACACAAAAACGATACCTTAGGTAAAAGAAAATTATAGGAAGACTTTTCAAACTGGAATTTTTGAATTATAGAGAGAAAAAAGATTACTTAACAGAAACAGACTCATCCACGGACTCGGACTCGACAGACATAATATATAAAATTAACAATCCATTCCATACAGCGGAAATCATGTCCCGCGCATCCTCCCCCAACAGAGCGCAATCCCCTTCAATAATGACAATGGACGAGTTATTGAAACTATTAATTACAAAAGTAGACCGAATGGAGTCTACAATGAGTCAAATAATAATTAATGTAAATACTTTAGCTGGAGAAAATGATAAACGATTGTTAGAGATACAGAAGATAGGAAACTCTGTAGGTTTAAAAGGGGAGATAGTAACCGACAATCAAGATATTACGAGCGACGAAAGTGAGGTAACGAAGAAAGAAAAGAGAAAGATGTGCCGCCAAACCCCACTCAGATCAACTCTAAAGCACCGCCCGTAATCAATACTTCGCCCGACTCATCAACCGCACCATCCACTGGACCACCCCACAACTCGAATAACCAAGAGCAAGGTCAGGGTTCTATCGATTTGTTGTCGGCCAAAGATATAATCAGAACTAGAAAAGAAATAAACGGTTACGACGACATAGGCATAGAAGATTTCATAAAATCTATAAAAGGAGGAAAAAAAAGATGTAGTCAACCCGATCTCTTACTAAATTTTATCATAGCCGAAAAAATCAAAGATAACGCCGAGAAATCAATAAGATATATACGAATACATTCTTTTCATGAATTATACAACGCATTGCGTCAAAATTTATTAGAACTAGGATCAGTAGCTACAATAAGGTCCAAATTAGAAAACCTAAAACAAGGCCAAACGGAATTAACTCAAAATTTTAATTTAAGATTTCGACAGGTAGTTAATGAATTAAAATACGCAGTACAAAGTGAACATACGAATCGGACAGAAGGAAAAGTTGCTTTAAAAATTGAAGACGGAGAATGTTTAAAACGATATTTGTTAAATTTAAAAAGGGAAACCACACAAACATTTAATAAATCTATACCCCAGCTTTCACGACCACAAATGTCAATACCTATACCTAGGCCTCAGGCGAATACAACACCATTTTCATTTAAAACACCAAACCGAAATTTACCACTAAGTGATCGATCACAAAAGAAATGCCATAAATGCGGAAAATTAGGACACTTTGCGGCTCAATGCTATGTTAAATCCCAAATTTTTCAGAGTACCCCAAACCCCAAAAGACCACCTCAAACTCAAATCAGGACAACGAGAGAACAAGAACAAGAGGAAAATTATTTAGAATCCTAAGTAATGACACAAGAGGAGATTCAAGAACAGATAGATTACGAAGAGAATGTCGAATATCAGCAATCTCTGGACCATTGCAATCCATACAAGGAAGAAGAACAGACGGAAAAAAAATACGGATTATTAGTAGATTCTAGATCTTCACTCAATTTAATAAAAGAATCGGCCCTACCATTAAATCAACCAACTCATAGATTGATAAAAAACTTTGTAATGGGAAATGATAAACACCAATCAAACAGTGCAACATACCTTAATTACTTAGGAAAGAATCACCTTTTTCACATAATCAATGATGACTTTCCTTTACCAGAAGAAAGTATAATTGGTTTACCATTCTTCAATAAATTCAATAGATATTCAATAACTACAAATTATTTAATTTTAGAAAATAAAAAACTGCCTTTACATGATGACGGAGAATACATCGCACAACACTCAAGTTTAGTTTGTCAAATTAAAACAGAAGAAAATAATCAAGACGTTTGGATAGAAAATCAAGAAGGAATATCGGATGGTATATATCGAATAAAAAATAATAAAATAACTTTACCAATATTTAATTATAACATGAAACCCATAGAAGTACCAAAAACTATAAATTACGAAAAAATAATGGCTATTGAATCAAGGGATCAGTTTTATAATTCTAAAAATGAAAAGAGAATAGGATCGGAAAGAATAATCGAGCTATTAAAAATTTCGAAACTAGATCACATTGAAAATCAAATCAGAGAGGAAATTCAAAAAGTAATAGTTAAATACAATGAAATATTTACGTTAGAAACATACCCACTACTATGCATAACGTTAACTGAGCACAATATCACTTTAAATTCAGGTAAGATAATAAACCTTAGATCACACAAATTACCCGAGAAATATAGAGAATTTGCTTTAGAAGAAACACAAAGACTACCGAATAAAGAAATAATAAGATACTCACAATCACCATTCAACTCTCTATTATGGGTAGTTCCTAAAAAAGGTAATAAATTAAGATTGGTAGTAGATTACAGACATATCAATAAAGAAACCGACCAAGACGCGTACCCTCTCCCAGTGATAGATGATATACTAGATCATTTAGGTCAAGCTAAATTCTTTTCCGCATTTGACATGAGTGCTGGTTTCCACCAAATCCCGATGGAAGAAAAATCGAAAAAATATACAGCTTTTTCTACTTCACAAGGACACCTTGAATATAATAGAATGCCCTTTGGATTGAAGAACGCCCCAGCTACCTTTCAACGTATGATGGATAATGCGTTTAGAGGACTTGTAGGCGAGAAATGCTTTATCTACATTGATGATATAGTAGTATTCGGTAAAACACTAGACGAACATAACAAGAATTTCATTGAAGTTTTTGAAAGAATTAAAAAATTATGTTTGTGATTCGAACCATCTAAATGTGAATACCTCAGACCAGAATTAGAATATTTAGGTCATTTGATAAGCAAAAACAGAAGCTATAAAAACTTTAAAACTCCAACTATAGTCAAAACAATACAATCGTTTCTAGGACTCGCTGGATACTATACAAAGTTTATAAAAAACTTCTCCACCATAGCTAAAACTTTAACCAACTTAATACGAAAAGAAGCAATATTCGATTGGACACCTAGATGCCAAGAAAGCTTCGAAAAATTAAAAGAACTTTTACGCAATGCACCAGTATTACGATTTCCAAATTTTAAAGAAGAATTCACTTCAACAACAGACGCATCTAATCTTGGTTTAGGTGCTGTATTGTCACAAAAAGGACACCCATGCCCTTTCATATCTAGAACACTCAACAAAGCAGAAGAAAATTATAGCACTAGCGAGAATGAGCTTTTAGCAATAATTGTTTGGGCAGTGAAAAGATTGAGACAGTATCTACTAGGAAATCCCTTAAAAATTCAAACGGATCACAAAGCTTTGGTTTGGCCTCACAAGATAAAAGACCCTAGTTCAAGATTACTTCGATGGAGATTAAGACTTGAAGAATATAAGTATGAGATAGTATACGTAAAAGGAAAAGAAAACAAAGCAGCTGATTGTCTTTCAAGACTGTTCCCACATTAAGATCAAGAAACAGTTAATGATTCGGATACCACGGTACCAGTAGACAGTAGCGATTACGATACTGAAAGTGATGGTAAAGAACCCGCACAGAAAAAACCTGTGATTACGGAACAAAGAGTATTAAGAGACAGAGAAAAGGTAAGAATTAAGAAACAATCAGAATAAGAAGAAGAAGTAGAAGAGGAAGAAGAGGAAGAAGAAGATAACCAACTATATAAAGGATTTTTAGAATGGAAAGAAAACCCAGTAACAAAGAATAGAGTTAAAATTAAACCAAACGCTGAAAGTAAACTTTGGAAATTAATAAACAAATCAGACATGCCAGATTATAATGTGGAATATATATGGTCACGCTAGTGCCAATGTATAATAACTTCGTTAATTATTCTTACTGAGCACCATTTCAACCCATAAAAACCCGAAAACTACCCCTATCAGGGGGTGGAGTGTTCACCGGTACTATAAAGGTAGGTCGAATAGTTTTCAATAGTTTTTCATCAAACAGTGACGCTTCGACTCTTGAAAATCGAAAAACTACCCCTATGAGGGGGTGGAAAATACGTCATAAACAAGAATGTGTATAAAATATTTTTGATTTTTTTCCCTGTAGATAGAATTAATTAGTGTCAATATATAATAACTACGTTAATTTTACTTACTTAGCACCATTTCAACTCATAAAAACCGAAAAAGTACCCCTATCAAGGGATAGAAAGCATTTCAGGACCAAGAACGAGGAAAAAATATATTTTAATTTTTTTTTTCTATAGATGTGGTCACGCTAGTGTCAATGTGTTTGTGTGTGACAATTAGTCTGCCCTGCGGTCTGTGTTTGGTCCGCGGGAACTGTTTTACGTCACTCCTACCCTACGTTCGTAAATAAACGTGAGGGCTTGCCCGAGGGGCTATTAACCCAGAATTCATGTTAGTCCTTGTACCAAGTACTGCCCGAATTCCAGAAAGACTACTGAGAATACTCTAGCGAAGAACGTAGTGACGACCAGAGACGATTAAAGACGACCAGTGACTTACTCATTCGTGAGTGCAAACGATAATGCAAACGAAACAGAACTGTGCATGATCAGAGCTTTCGTGCGAGTTCGATCGTGATCAATTTTCCGAGTTCCACCGACTTGCCACGAAGTAAGGGAAAATGCTCAGAGACTACCAAAGACTAACCAAGACTTCGACTGACTTCGACTGACGACCGCTGACGACTATAGGGACGACTTGAGGATTTCGGATAAGTTAGTCGACGGTCGTTAGAGAATTCTTCAGTGAATAGCCCCTCGGGCTTGCCCCTATCCGCCACCTGGGGATGCGCTGCGACGGGGTTCACCTCCCCGCCATCATAGTAGTTAAGAAGGTTCGTAGTGTGTGTGTGTGTGTGTGCATGCGTGTGTATGTTGACATGTGTATGATGAGTGTTGACGTCGTAAGTGGCTATGAGCGTGTAAAAGGCTATATATGTTGTGTATGTAGATTGTGTGTGTGTGTGTTGGTCGGTATTGGCATTGGGTGTGTAGGTGAGTGTTTGGATGTGTCTGAATGTGCAAGTGCGTGTGTGTGTGTGTGTGTCCCTCGTAGGGGTAGTTTCTCAATTTTCAAGAGTCGCAGCATCACCGTTTGATGAAAAACTAATAAAAACTATTCTACCTACTTTTATAGTACCAGTGTACATTCCACCCCCTGATAGGGGTAGTTTTCGGGTTTTTAGGGGTTGCAATGGCGCTAAGTAAGAATAATCAACGAAGTTATTATACATTAGCACTAGCGTGACCATATCTTTAGAAACAAAAAATTAAAAAATATTTTATCCTCGTTCTTGGTCATGAAGTACTTTCTATCCCCTGATAGGGGTGTTTTTTCGGTTTTTATGGATTGAAATGATGCTAAGTAAGTAAAAGTAACGTAGTTATTATATATTGACACTAATCAATTTTATCTACGGGAAAAAAATAATTCAAACCTATTTTATACACATTCTTGTTTATGACGTATTTTCCACCCCCTCATAGGGGTAGTTTTTCGATTTTCAAGAGTCGAAGCGTCACTGTTTGATGAAAAACTATTGAAAACTATTCTACCTACCTTTATAGTACTGGTGTACATTTCACCCCCGTATAGGGGTAGTTTTCGGGGTTTTAGGGGTTAAAATGATGGTATGAAAGAAAAATGGACGTAGAGACTATACGTTAATATACCAACGCGATCGTACCTACATAAAAAAACATAGTTAAAAGCTATTCCAATCCCGTTCTTATGCATGAAGTACTTTTCACTCCCAATTAGGGGTAGTTTTTCAATGTTCCAGTGTTAAAAGGCGTTGAAAGGGTAAACTAATGACAAACCCGGTTACAGCATGCATTGACGATTATTTTGAGCTTTGTTGCGTCAATTTATCTCCTTTCCTTCAAAAACTACGTTGGGCGCAAAAAATGGGGCGGATGTCGGGGTCCCTCTTTGGTTCCCTTTTAAATTCCATATGAGAATGTTTAGTTTAAATTACTTGATTAAATCTAAGTCAAACGTCATACATTATTATGCAAAGTTTCTATTCTTCTTATAGATAATTTAAAAATAGAGAAAAACTCTGAGTTCCCCAATTGCAAATTGCAATATATGAAGTATAATTGTTTTTGCCGAAAAACATTTATAATTGAAACAAGATAATAAGCTTATACAATTTACCATACTTTTGCATCAATTTACAATTAATAAAGTTAACTGAAGCACTAAATGTAAGTACGAGCACTATGAAAACACAGTGCTTTCACCAAATGAAGCGCATTCCGTAAAGATCATGGTGCACGCGTCTTAACCACATTTTGTGAGCACGTTGCATGCGGCTGATATGCGCCCGTACCTATTGTTATCCGGGACACTATTATACGAGTTGCGATCTGTAAAATAATCCCGAAATGCATTTGTAACTGAGCTAGCGACCTCGGTAACGATTTCTGAATGCGCGTCCATGCCATCGCGCGCACAAGAAAAAAGCTCTCGCATTTACCTCATATCCATACAAGTCAGCTGCCACAGTCGCAGAACACAAACACGTCTTGCTCCAATAAACTCTCAGCTGTACGCAATCTGGGAATAAGATGTGCCAACCAAAATGGTGTTATTTATTATAGAACCACTTCATTGCTAAGTCGGAATAATGTGGTGTAATGGGACGATTGTCACAGAAATGTCAAAAATAAATGTTTTTTAGGTGATGCCCTGAGGTAATGCAATCCATTAATAGCTGACGGCGTCATGAATTCTTCTGGTGGTCCGCGCGGATCGGATTGGTAGCATGTACCGATCCTTCTGTAGTGTTCACTGCACCACTATTGTAATCTGGGTTCAGTGAATTTTGTATATCTTACAGTATTTAATACTAATCGGGAATAGAGGTTTGATTTACCAAAGGATTACCGTTAAATTCACCTTAACTTCACTGTGACATTTACAAAATGCTAAGAGATTTTGACATTTTCACACCCTCCTTAAAAGCAGTTTTTACTGTCAAGGTTACAAGAAACACTTTACATTCCTTGATAAGTAAATATAACATTTCTATTTTCTGCGTGTACGAAAAAAAGATTAGACAAAAATTATCCACCCAAAAAGAGCTACAAATTTGTCATAAATCAGTTTCTGATAGGAAGCGTGGTTTTTGTTTTATTCGTGAAAAATGACATTAAAAATTAAAAACGTAAATCTTGAGAAAAACGACGCCAGGTAAGAAAAAAAACAGAGTTTTTAAAGGATTTCAAGGGGTTTCCAGTTACTAACTCGATGAACGTGACGTCAGAGGTGAGTAATGAAAATTATACATCTATGAGCTCGTATTTTACAATTATCAGCCCACTCACCGTCAAAACTGTGAGAAAATTTTTGTTGCAGATAATAGAATTTTGCGGTCATTTATGGTAAGTTACCATATTTACCGGTAAAATTACCATAAATGACCAAATAATTTAATAAATTTCCGGAAATTTGTGGAAATTTTAGAAAATGAATATTGTGCAATTTATGGTAATTTTCCATATGTACCGGTAAAATCACCATAAATTACCGAAAATTTGCATACATTTCTGGAAATTTATGGAAATGTTTAAAAATGAATATTGGGTAATTTATGGTAATTTTCCATATTTACCGTTAAAATTACCATAAATGACCGAAAATTTGCATAAAATTCCGGGAATTTGTGGAAATTTTTAAAACTATATATTGGGTAATTTATTATATATTGACCTGTGAAATTAGACGTTTTTAAGTTGAATTTTTGGAAATTTACAGTAAGTTACCATAAATCATCTCTAAAGTTACCGTAAATTACCAAAAATTCCCGGAAATTTTTTTATTGAATTTTTGATGATTTGGAATAAGTTAACATAAATTTCATGCTTCTTTATTCAAAATCTAATATGGACTAAAATCATGACTGTACTTCGAGAAACGTCTGAAATCATCCATTTGTTATAAGAAAGATCGTATGCACCAAGGGGGAGAGTCACTTTTTCGACTCTTACTGAAAACATACACTCGTCGAAAAAGTCCCTATTCTCCCCCTAGTTACATAATATACTATTGTTTCAATATCAATGCATATGAAGAATTGTAATAATGTAAATTTATTGAAATGATACATGTTTTAGGGTAGCAGAGAATAAAAATTGATACAAAATAAAGTACAAATATTAAAGTAATTATAAAAAATAAAATTTGTACTTTATTTTGCAATATCTGGATAATAATGCCCCAGACCGAGGTACAGAAATTAATATAATATACATTTGATATAATAGAGTTGAACTCAATGTAGAAAAGTTCGCACTTGGGACTAAATCGAGTGCGAAGCACGAGATACCTGATGAGAATGTGTTCGTTAAAGCCGAAGGAGCTTTAAAAAAAGAGAATTCACAATCACCAAATGACAGTTGTCGATACTTTGACCTTTGATTTTAAAAGGTCTGTATACAAATATGGAGGAAGTACAAAGACTAAGCGCGAAGTGCGAGATCCACCAGACGCGCGCCCTAGGCGATGAGAATATACCCGCACCGCGGAGTTTTCTTTAATTACTAAAATCCTTCCATTGGGTTAGTTCAAATTGGTCTAAAATAAACCCCCTCTGTAAAATCTTTAAAATTTTGTCAGTTTTCACGTATCTGTGACCCTTTTAGAGATCATTCAAATTTTTTCGAATTTGTAATATTTGCTTACTGGCTTAGGTTGAGGTGGACGAGTTTTCGCGTATCTCTCATCGTTTTCGAGGTAGCCCAAAATTTTCATTTTGTCTTGAATTTTTAAAACACTTTCTTCCCTTTATAATAATAATCAAGCCAGAAATTTTGACTCTTTTGAAATTTGCACCTACTTGAATTATCGAGTTATCAAATCTTTTTTATATTACCGACTCATCGAATCTTGCTCTCGATTCTCGACAGCTGATTGGCTGATTCTACTGTGACTTACCTTAGATTTCAATGGCTAACTGAATTGACCAATAGGGTTCAGGGACTACACATAAAGTTAGCCGAAATGCATGTACTTTTTATAATGCTGCATTCATACCTCTTTCCGTCCGACCGATGCAGGCAGAAAATTCATAAGAGTAAAAGAGATAGAGTACTTATTGTCCAATTTTCCGCTCTCTATCTCTTTTACTCTTACCCATTTGCGAATTGACCGTCGGCCCACGGTCGGGCCAACCGTCGGACGGTCGGTCCAACTTTGTGCGCCACTGGTCAGGCCAACCAGCTAAATGATAACGGTCAACCGCCCTTGACTTCTTAACGTCAGCCCGACATTTGGTTCCATATATGGGCCATCTATTAAGTTGATGTCGGCCCAACCTTGGACAACAATGTGGGGCCGACTTTGATTTTTGAAGGTTCAAGGTATTCAAAAAATTAATAATAATTTATTGCGAGTATTTTGACTCTAAATGTTAATAGTCCTGCTTAGAATGAATATATATATTACATTTTTAAACATTATATTACAAATAAAATTTCTATCGCTACGGGGTTTCGAACCCACATCTATACCTGAATCTATCGCCTAGCAGGCGGGAGTCTTACCCATTACTCTATACTTACAGAATTGAAAGTCAATGAAAAAACCATCCGCATAAGCCACAGTTCAAAGCAGTTGAAATTAAACATTTTTGAACTCTTTTTTCTCAATAATTTTTTTATTGGTATGCAACATTATGTAGATGTAAAATAAATTAATTGTTAGCGTGAATATAAGTGAAACAAGTTTTAAATAAATAATTTAAACTCACTACAAATTTTAAGGTTTCGTAGCCCCGGGCTGAAACCATTAAATTTTTTTTTCAAAATTTGTGCTTTATTTTTTTTACAAATTTTTCTTCAATTCTTTTCAAAAATTTCTTATCAAACATTTTTTTTAAGCAATTTGTTTTCAAAGGTTTTTTTCAAACTTTTTTAAACAATTTTTTTCAAATTTTTTTTTTATTTGGCGCCCTTTTAAAATAATTTTTCTTCGTGTAATATTTGGTTTTTTCGCGTTTTAGGCTATTTTACAACTTTTGATAATGACATAAAATGTGATTTTTAATAAGCATTTAAAATTTGCATCGACGGAACTTTGAAATTGTATCGTGTACTGCGACGCCGGGTGCATCATGATGACTTGTACAAGCCAATGTTATGCCGACGGTCGGGCCATCTCTTGCCCGGAGTCGGATGGACCGTACTTTCACGGTATTTTTGAAACCATGAACCAGCGTTTATCCGACGGCCGGCCCATATTTGGGCCAAGGTTTGACCGACCATCGGGTGCACCAAGGTGACTTGTGGCTATCCCACTGCTTTATATAGAGTCGGACCGACCGTATTCTTGCAGTCGTACCGACCAATCTGCCACAGTTTATCCGACAGTTGCCAACGTCGGTGAGACCATGGCAGCTTGAAAACACCTTAGTCGGTCCAACTCTGGTTACCGTAGATCAGTTACCAAAGTAGGGCCGACTTTGGGCCGATGGTGAATCTCTGGCATCCGACCGAATTTCGCACCTGGGTATGGACGTTCTACCTGCATCGGCCAGACGGACAGAGGTATAAATGCAACATAATAGTCCTGGCAAAGCGATAGAGGGGGGATCGGCGCTGGGATATACAGCCGATGCGCGCCGATGGAACTCGAGCGGAGTCGAGTCGAGATTTAAAGATCAAAGCAACGGTCATCGAGCAAATCGCATTTTTATTTTTATTTATTCATAAGCAAAGAAATATGTTTCAAGAAACGCTACCCTAAAAACGTACCTAAAAAGTATTTTTTATTTATTGATGAATCATTTTTAATTGTTTGCCCGGAAATAATATGCCCAAGATTTTTTTTATAATATAAGGAGAATATTCTCCAGAAGGAAAAAATTGAAAATATTAATACAGGGTGACAGTTCAATGATTCCTATAGTACTTTCAAATTTATTTTTAGCTATTATTTTATATCAAGTGTTACTTTCAGAAATTAAACATTCAATGAATTCCATAAGCAGAACTTATAAAAACGCATAATTGCATCAAAACCCTTGCATAAATTTCCCAATTGGGTCCCGCTATCCGATGGGGACCTGATCGGGATTGCCTTATTGTGGCTACTTCTATGGTTCGAGTAGGAAACACATCCGAATAATACCTGTTTTAAGTTTCAGCGCCAACTACTCAAAGTCTTCGACCATTCGACGTTCTGTACCAAGGGTTTCTGCTGATTATGGTTTCAATTATTAATAAGGAGTCGCAGACAATTGTCCATGGATGTTATCGAAGGAATAACCCCTAAGCGAAGGCGTAACAACCCTGCCGAAAGCTGAATGACAACCCTAGCTGCTCGTGGAAACAACAATAACGCCATTAGATCACCAAAAAGTTGTAGATGCGGTCCACATCGATCGAACGCCCAGAGCACCCAGCAATCGGTCGGCAAACATTGCCGATCACCCTAAAGTTCCGAGTGCTGCAAATAATAATTTGAATGGAAACACGACGACGAACCGGCGAAACGTCCACATTCAGTGGACGAACCAACTCAAGGATGACGTGCTAGACTGCTATGATTTCATCATTATCCATGTTCGCGGAGGCTTCATGGCGCGAATGCACAGTCTGTGTTGCCAGAAAACTCCAGAGCTTCAGCTCGTTTTGCATAGTCTTTGCGAAATCAACATGCCTACCTCTTGAAAAATGGATATGTACGCGGAGCGATTCCCCAACCGCTACTTGAACAAGCTGCCTAAGCCCCAAGATCTGACTGGAATGGATGCCTCCCTTTGTGTGGATTGGATAAATGTGCCAAAATTCATCGGAAGAAAGAAAAGATTATTAGCGTTCCCAAAGACCCTAAGCTTGTGCATATAAGTGTTATTAGACATCTTAACACTGGAAAGAGCTATACATATCTGAGCGTGCCTCAAAGCCGTCTCTCTGAAGCAGATAAAAGCATCTTCTTCGGTAGATTTGGACTTCAAATCTGTCGGCGTTGAACAAGGTATCTGCGACTAGCATGCTTGCCGTCCCGGTTCTACTCTACTCGTTTGGAGTAGTTCAGTGGACGAAGAACGAGCTTACAACCCTTGATATCACCACACGTAAGATCATGCATATGTATGAAAGCTTGCATATCAATTCCTCTGTTCCGCGATTATGCATCACACGCCGTCAAGGTGGACGCGAACTTCTGAATCTCCAATGTGTGCATAACTGAATTGTTCTAAGTACGACTCACATCGTTGCAAATGGAAAAGATCCTCTCCTAAAAATGATCAGGAATCACAAGATGATTGGCAAAGGAGCGTTCCATTACAAAGCCACGGAGCAGGCAGCTGAGACCCTTGGCCTGGATTTCAACATCAGAAGTGAGGAAAGTTGATTACTCCATCTAGATGCTTCACCTCTGAAAGCCGAAGTGCAGAAAGCAGAAGTTGAACAATTCCACCAGCAGCTACTCCACAAGAAAATGCACGGAAATTTTCACAGGAATGTAGAAAAACAGTCCTTGTTGAAGGAGCAAACTTTTGCTTTTCTCAGACCATCAGGGCTTAATTCAGGTACAGAAGGTGTCATTTTCGCGTGCCAGTGCGGTGTCATTTCCACGTTCGAATACCGTGACCGCATTTTATGTCAAGAAGTTCCGAGCGATAGGTGCAGAGCATGTCATGCATACGCAGAGTACCTAGAACACATACTATCTGGGTGCGCCACCTATGCGGGAACAACGTATATCTATAGACATAATGCGGCCCTAAGAGTGTAGTATTACCATCTTTGTCGTTCTTACGGCGTTAGCCGCGACCCTGCCCTGCCGAACGCTCCAAGGGAGATAGAATCAATTGTCCAAAAGGAGAAGTGCCACATTTTCTGCACTACGATTTTCGGATAGCAGTCTCCGTTTCTCACTCGAGGCCTGACATTGTTCTCCAAGACTTCGAGAAACGAGCTATATTCGTGATTGAATTATCGGCTTTGGCCGACTACAACATCACCGCCAAGGAGAAGGAAAAGGAGGAGAGGTATCAAGAACTTAAAAGGTAGTTGCAAGGAATTTACAGAAAATATTGGGTTAAAGTAATTGTCCTTCTGATCGGTGCTCTCGGAGGTGCAAAACTATCACTGGTTCGTAACCTTAAAGCCATTTCCGCGTGCCAGAAATATGCCAATGCACTTGCGAGATGGATGCAGAAAGCTGTCATTCTTGGGTGTCTTTGTGTCTTCAAGACGCACGAGGGTTTCGCCGGCCTGTCGTCATAATTTCAGCATGCCACCCATTTCACGGTCATGAGACGTGGCCATAATTTTGATTTGCCGCGGTTCTACTGCGAGCTGATGTCATTGTTAGATGGCAGTTGCTCCTAGTGGGACCCTGCATGTACTCTCTTAAAGAACTCCTGCATGTACACTCTTAAAAAGCTCCTGCATGTTTATACGGTAGTCTCAGATTGTTATATGGCAATGACGAAGCTGTCTCGGCTAGTTCTTCCCGAGGGCGAAACCCACAGGTGACAGCTAGTTAAAAATAATTAGCAAGTGCGATGATATCGACGCCTCCATTCCATACCGCTCCACGTCGCGCTTGGTCACTGTATAACTTCAAGTCCTATGCTTATACATAGGACCTGAAGTGTTACACGGACCAAGCACGACGTGGAGCGGTATGGAATGGAGGAGTCGATACCGAGTTTGATTCAAGAATGTTCACGTGAGATAATAAATTCTGATACATAATGCCTATTTACTCCAACCGTCCGACGTTTTATTTTATTGTCGTGAATTTCATAATTTGCAAGTGATGAAGCGGTTTGAGTGACGTTTTCAAGAATAATTATAATTTTTATTTGCAATATTTAATCTT
>CAKNWW010339468.1:0-10144 GCA_932074435.1 Andricus kollari | reverse complement strand
CCTCTTAAAGATAATCAGAAGCTAAAATTGAAAAAACATAGAAAGACCCTACGAAAATTAGTTGAAACTCGCGGTACATGGAAAAGCAAGAAAAAATGTATTGTTCAAAAAGGTGGATTTCTGCCTCTCCTACTTGGCCCAATCATTGATGGTTTGCTCTCCAATTTGTTTAAATCTTCCTCGTAGAACTTTCAACAATATGGAGCATAAAAGAAAAATGGTACTGATCCCTAGCGAGCAAGTGGACAAAATCAATCAACAAATGCAGACGATAAATCAGACATCTTTACATAACAATATTAACAATGATTCACCGATTATACCATCGATACCTGGTGCAACTACACAGACTCCTGGAAGAAATCTTCGTAGATTAGATTCTGAAATGAGTCGAATCTTATTTTCACCTTTTCCGTACGATGAACGTGAAAGGTGGAAAGACTACAGTCAAGTGCTGAAAAAATTTCTCTTCTTTGTCGATAAAAATAGGAAATTAACTGCTGAGAAAATGGATTATTCTGAAAATACAGATAATGATTCCCATGAGTTTATGCCAGTAAAGGATATTATAGCTAATGTACCTAAATCTTTTCGATCTGAAAGTACTCTATTACTCAATCACTTAACAAAGTCTGACTTTGCCGACAGAATAAAATGGGATAAATATGGCTCAGTAATCATTGACGGAAAACGTATTGAACATTCAAATATCACAGATCTCGTTAATGATGCATTGAGGTATAGAAAAAGTGCTAACCCTCCAGGAAGAAGTCACTTTGCCCGTACACTTCAAGAGCTTGGCATACCGCGAGAGCTCGTGAAAAATCATGAATATTGGACTCAAACTAAACAAATACAGCGCGACATCAACTACAGATTAAACCAAGAATCTCTTATAACAGATGATGAAACTACTGAGGATGAAGCAAGGATAAATAAAACTCTTACAGTTCCTAATAATTCAATTCGCGAGAGGAGTCGCAGTAGAATTAGAAAAAGTAGCCGGCAAGAGAAGGTACAATCTGGTTCAGGAATGCTAGCCAAGTGGCAGTCTTTTATTCTAAAATGAAGCTACTTGAAGAAATATACTATAATCCAGATCACCCTGCTTCCTACAGCGGAGCAGAAAAATTAACTCTTGCTGCACACGGTAAATTATCTCGCACACAAGTACTTGATTGGCTGAAATCTCAGGATGCATTCACTTTACACAGACCTATTCGACAAAAATTTCAAAGAGCTCATTACACAGTTTCCAATTTTGATGAGGTTTGGGAATGTGATTTAACTGACATGCAAAGTGTGTCTACTTATAACGATAATTACCGCTAGCTCTTAGTAGTAATTGATATCTTAAGTAAATTCGCCTGGGTTGAGACACTTTGAAATAAAACAGAACTGGAGGTTAAAAATGCTTTTGAACGTATTTTACAAAGAAGTAATCATCGTACGCCTTTCAGTTTACAATCAGACAAAGGAAAGGAATTCTTAGGAGCTTCTTTTCAGAAATATCTGACTGATAATGGGATAAAATTCCGTGTAACGCGGGATCCTAATGTTAAAGCAGCCGTTCACAAATTGTAAATGCTTACAATAATGCTAGACATTCTAGTATTAGAATGGCACCGTCTGAAGTTAATTTATCGAATGCAGCCGAAACTCGAGCAAATATTCAACGTCATTTCTGTAAAGAAAAAAAGTCCAAAAGGAAGCCTAAATACCGTGTTGACGACAAAGTCAGAATCAGTCGTGAGAAAGGTGTCTTTGAGAAAGGTTATCAGTCCGGCTGGAGTGAGGAATTGTTTGTTGTAAGGCGTGTCATTACAGGAAGAAGTCAAGCACCTTACATGTACGAGTTGAAAGATTTAGCAGGAGAAGAAACAGAAGGTGTTTTTTACGAGCAAGAATTGACTGGTGTCAAAAATAAAAACATTGGGGAGGAAGAATTTCAAATTGAAAAAAGATTACAGACTAAAGGCAAGGGCAACAAAAAACAATTTCTTGTCAAGTGGGCTGGTTATCCTGACTAATACCACTTCCAATACCACTTCCAATTTTATGACACAACTACCACATGAGATTCGTCTACAAGGACAGTGGGTCGTAGCACTCACAGAAATACAACTTCCTCGTACATTTCTTCATGTGAAACACGATGATTCATTTGAAAATCGTATTGTCCTTATGAACAGTGGGACTGCAGGATATGAATATATCCTGATTTATATTTGGGAGATCATTTAGAAGATGCTATAGATCTTATTGCTCTGAGAGAAAAGGCAAAGAATGAAGAAATGTCTCTTATGTGGTAAGAACCACTTGTCAATTTTTTTCAAGCTGGTCTTTATGCAAATATGGTGTCTCTTTCAAATAATCTAAACAGTCTTCTGGAATTAAGTCAACATATTACATTTAAATGTGATAAATTCCAAAGCAGTTATGTAAGTATACGAAAACAGTGTGAAAAATTATGCCTGACTGATCACCATTTTTTGGTACTTAGTGATAAATTATCACGTATTCTTGGATTTGCTCCAGATAATCTAATTCCAATTCAAACTAATGACTACATTACTGGACACCCACCTAGTCTATCAAGTGCTCTTCCGGATAAATGATTTATTGAATGCAATATTTGTGAACCACGTGTTACAGGAGAAGTAAAAGCACCGCTCTTACGTACAGTTTCTTTAGATACAACAGATTACAATTTTGGTAGAACACAAGTCACCCATTTTTCATCGCCCAACTACATACCAGTTCTTAGCACAGGTTTTCCTACAATTGAAATTGATATAAGAGATCACATTGGTTTGCTAATACCATTCGAGCACGGTACGCTGACAGCTACACTTCACTTTAAGCGTATTGACTAGATGAAAGAAAAATAATGACTTATTACATATATTATTACTCTTCACAAGTAGGTGGAAGTGGTATCCCACAGATATACATTGGAGCTCCATATCAGAACGGTTCGGGTTATAAACATAAAAGGAAGAAGCAAGTGGTTCAGTCTATTTCTAATCGTGATACGCTTCACGTCGTGAGTGCAAATAGAGTGAAAAAAAGAAAGAAAAAAGCTCGAGTAGAAAAATCAAAAAGCGTGTTACGGTAAAGAGAAAAAAGGCTGCTAAAAAAAATACAAAAATACAAAAACAAAAAATCGTACAATTAAAGATATTTTCGGAAATAAATAATTGTAAAAAATGTCGTTTCTTCATTCTCATTCCTGTGAGTGCTTAAAGTCAGAGCTAGATCTTTTTTCACTGCCACCAACACAGACATCTGTAGAAAGCTCGCAATGGATTCATTATAAACCCGTTTCTTTACTCACCGATGACGCCCCCATAGAGTTTGTTGTTCCTGGCCATGGTGATTAATACCTTGACCTAGCACACACTATGCCCAGCACTATGTCCAGCTAGATAAAGTAGGACCAGTAAACAATTTCATGCATTCGCTCTTCAATCAGGTGGACGTATATTTCAATCAAAAAGTAGTATTGCCTCCTAGTAACTCTTATGCATATCGAGCATACATCGAGACTTTACTTAACTACGGCCCAGCTACCAAAGATAGTCATCTTACATAATCTCTGTGGTATAATGATACTGTTGAAAAAATAGATGATTTCGATCCTATTGAGGGTTTAAAATCTCGACAGAAATATTTTGGTACTGATAAATCTATTGATCTTATTGGTCATTTACACTACGATGTTTTTAATCAAGATAAATTTCTTATCAATGGTGTGGAATTACGACTTCGACTAGTTCGCTCAAAGGACACTTTCTGCCTCATGGATGCTACAAACAACTGTCACGTGCGTATTGAAGAGGCCTCGCTACGTGTTCTCAGAGCAAAAATCAATCCTGGTGTTCTTCTTGCACACGCTAAAGCTTTATCTCAGGGTACTGCAAAATATTCTATCACATGTGTCGAAGTAAAAGCCTTGACGATACACTCGGGTGTTCACGCTGAAACTCTTGACAATGTTATTCTTGGTCAATTACCAAAAAGAATAATAATAGGGTTTGTGGAAAATACTGCATATAATGGCAATGGAAACAAAAACCCCTTCAATTTCCAAAATTTTAAAATTAATCATCTATCGCTTTATCTTGATGGTACCCAGATACCTTCGAAACCTCTGCGACCTACCTTCAACACTAAAGGACTCTATGTCGATGCGTATAACACATTATTTACTGGAAGTGGTATTCATTTTCTAAACGAGGGAAATAGTATTGGCCGACAGCAATATCCAAATGGTAATTGTTTATTTGCCTTTGATCTTACACCGGATCTGTCTGCAAATTGCTATTCTCATTGGAATCTCGTAAAACATGGGAGTCTCAGAATTGAAGTACGCTTTAAAGAGGCCCTTGCCAACACAATTAATTGTCTACTATACGCAGAGTATGATAATGTTTTGAAAATAGACTGGTCCAGACAAGTTATAGCAGATTTCAGTGCTTAGTTGAAGTGGGGGTAATTTCTATTCGGGGAAAAACTTCCTCATTGAATACCTCAGTCTCTGCTTGTTCGTCGCGGTAGGAAACTCTCTACTGGTGTATAGCGTATTAAAAATAATCATGGTTGATTACTTGATTGATATACAAGGGTTTCGTGATGATTCTGGTCGTTTTATACCTAAAGAAGTAGCTTTGGTTACTATAGATCGCCACTGTATAGCTAATTGGATTACCCTCCACCTTATGCCTTTACCGATCTCACAAGCCCATCTCAACGACAAAATAATTGGCTCAGTTGTAAACATCACGGAATTGAATGGTTCGAAGGAGATGTTTCAATGAATTTTCTTCATGCTAATCTTCGTGAAGTTGTCCGAACTGCTAGACTAATATACACTCGAGGACATGAGAAGGCTCTTTCGCTGCAAAAGATTACAAGTAGACGCATCACAAACCTGGAGGAACTAAGCTGCCCATCGTTTAAAAGGTTGGAGTTCTTGGATGAGTTTTGCTTTCATCATGGGGTAAAATAGGACTCAAAATTTGTGTGTGCTCTTAATAATGCTCTGACACTGAAGAAATGGATCGAGAAGGAACGACTAGATGGAGTGCTTTCATACTCATACAATAAAACATCAGCCTACAGTACACTTCCAGGCATATCATCTGCAGCCGTAGGACATAACATTTCATACACTGCAGAAGATTTAAGGGAAGATACTGTAGAATTTTCCGCACAAAAAAATCTGATATCTTCCAAAAAGTATGAACAGTCTCCAGATACTGCAAATGCTTCGTCTCACAGAAGCAAGAACAGTAGGTGTATTTCATGCCGATCAGATTCCCAATCGGTGGATAAAACCAGCTGCAATTGTATCTAATACGGATGGACATAAACAGCCTGGTACCCATTGGGTCGCCATGTACGTCGGAAACAACGGACGAGCTACCTACTTTGACAGTTACGGGCTACCGCCTCTTGTACCTGAACATCTTCGTTTACAGGGAAATTGTTCCTTCTAGAGGTAGAATACAACAAGACTACAAAGTGCGACTAAGGATGTGTGTGGTCAATACTGTATTATGTTTCTTCATTGCATGTGTCATAATTATTCCTTGTCTGACTTAACTAATTTCTTTACGAATAATCTAGAAGAAAATGATAATATCGTCCCTAAATTTTACAAAAACATGTTAAAGAGAAATAAATGGAAGAAAAGCTCTTCTTTAATGAGAAACCGGCGACTAAGTGGTGGTAAATATTGTAAGCAAAATACTTCCCTTGTATCATGTACACAGACAGCATCATCGAAATTAGCCACACTTTTCTTACTACAAAACATACGTCGAATGTTATGATTATTATGTGTATTTTATTTTTCTTGCCAAAATATTTCACTCAATAAATGTATCTAAATTACCATGTATAATGTTATGTTTCCATTCAAAATATCCTAACCCCTCTAGTGTATAAGTAGCATGTAAGTACAACATTGAATAGCTTAAATTAAATCTTTTCATCGTAAAATCCATAATTTGATGATAGGAGTAACCGTTAAAACATTATAATTGAGTTCATATAGAGTAAAGGGCGTCAGATGTTTATAATCCCCCAAAAATTTTCTTCATACACGCACGTGCTGCATTTTTTGGGGGTCCACTCTTTAGCGTTATCTGGTCATGTGCAGGTGAAAGGGGGAGCACGTAACCATTAGAGCGAGATAATTAGGGTCATATGTAGGGAAGGGTGTCAACTCTTCATAGACACACTACCAAGGGAGAGGGGTTCGCCGCCATAGTGGGGTAAGGGGCGTTAAGGAGTAGTGGAGGGGGTGCCTGGTCGAAGTGGTGCCTTATTACTCCTGCATGTTGGCAACCCGCTTGAAGCCGCCGTTAACAGACTGTCATGACAGCCACATTATTTTGTCATTTTTTAATGCTGAAAAAGAAACTCGTTGCAATTACGGCATGGCCATTTAACGTAAAATTTAACGGATCCCTTATGAAAATATATGACAGGAAAAAATGTCAGGACTGTCATTTTTTTCCTGCCATTTTTTCGCGACCACAGGAAAACGACAAGAAGAACGACAGCCGAAAATGAATGGCCCTAATTGGCGCTGCATTATCCAAATTGTTCTCTCATGGAAAAAAATTAATCCATATTTTTTTATTTTGAAACCAAATGATTTTTAGTACTTTTTGTAGTATTTTGAAGGTATCCCGTGAGGTATGAATTAAAAAAGAGAAGTCTGAAGAGAGCCTGAAGTGAGTCCTGAGGTTCAACCCAGGCGACTGTTTTAGTGTCATTAATCTGCTATTCAAGTAATTGAAGTCAAGTGTCCCCCCTAGGTTTCGGATATTGTAAAAAAATGAATTGGCTCCACAGAAAGTAGAAAAAAATTTATTTATAATAAATTCTGCAGTTTACGAGTAAAGCTGCTGTTGATATGAAATTGTTCATTTTTACTCATTTTTTGTAAGTGCTTCAAAACGATAAATTGAAAAATAATGAACATTTTTTCATAAATCTGTTCTTAATATCCTAAAAAATGCGTCTTAAAAATTTCAAGTTAAATATTCATATCCAGGGCTCGCCATGAGTCTAGAAACATTGCAATTTTATGCAACTTTCGAGATGTCTCAAATTTTTTTAAAGTTTTGTTGATGTATTAAAATTTGACGAAATGCATCCTTACTGAGGAGAGAACAAGTGTATAAAAGGGTAAATAAATTGACTTCAGATAATTCGGAAACCCAAATATTTCCGAGAATTTAACGATGTCGGTGAATAGCTTGTAGCTGGTGTTTAAACAAGCTATGGGCCTGTAGTTCTTTGGACTTGACAAATCTCCGATCTTAGGGATCAGTACCGTGCGTCCTTCCACTAGCCACTGCGGGATGGGTTGCTCTACGTTTAAGAAAGTAGAAAAATATACGAGCCACATGTTAGTGCGTAGAAGTGAACTTCTCCCACCAAAAGTTGTTTATTTTATCTGGCCCTGGCGCACAAAAGTCTTAGTTCTCGCGATAAATTTCTTCACTTCTACAGCAGCAATTAGTGGATCGATCTAGCTGATAGGTAACTCCATATATTTGCTCCCAGAAGACTTGAATCTCTTCTCGACTAGGTTGATTTTTAACAGCACATGACGTGTTATTGAAAAGACCCTAACTTTCGGAGTGAATCATTTATTTGATCTTATGTAACTAATCACGCACTGAACATTTGATGATTGCCTTTCGCCGTTTTGACTGTAAACTGAAGCTGTGCAATACGCTCGCGAGTTTTACTCAGGCGTGTTCAGAATCCATAGATTAAAATCTTCAGGGAGCAAATCCGGAATAGCAGTATTCGCTTCAGTTAATTTGTCCATCCTAAGAAAGACTTTTGGGTGGTTTTTCGCAACGGTGGTCTTGCTGAAACGGGTAGTATGTTCGCTAGAGGATATTGCTCTTCTTCTTGCTGATGAAGAACTTCGGATTCTTTTCGGCGTAAAAACGATACCTGATTTCGTTAATACTGAGGCGTTGTATGAGCATGTTCCGGGTGCATATTGACCCAACGTTCATGTAACCTCGGCATGTATCCTCTTCACGCCCGTGAGCTTCCTTGCGAACAGGTAAGTATGTCCCTCCTGAGTTTGTTCGAACAACGTGAATTTTCAAAACCACTCCCCAACAGCGAATAAAGTACTTCTTCAAAGTGAATTTTTTTTTTTCAAACTTGTTCTCGGGTTAAGAAGAACCCCGTTTTCCATCATAGCCATGGACTAAGTCAAGTGACTGATGAGATGATGATGTAATTAGTTAATTTAATACGATGTATGAAAACGTTTGCGATGATGTTGCAGGTACAAAATTAGGAGCATGGTGTAGTTTGCAGTTCGTCTGTTATCGCTGCTATGCTTACACAGCTGCCGCGAGTGTTGGAGGTGACAACAGTCGCCTCTGGATTATTATTATCTATATTTTTTTGTTTCAAACTTGTTCTCGGGTTAAGAAGAACCCCGTTTTCCATCATAGCCACGGACTAAGTCAAGTGACTGGTGAGATGATGATGTAATTAGTTAATTCAATACGATGTATTAAATCATTTGCGATGATGTTGTAGGTAAAAAATTAGGAGCATGGTGTAGTTTGAAGTTCACCTGTTACCGCTGTTATGCTTACACAGCGGCCGCGAATCTTGGAGGCTGATTTTTCTCTCAGGTTCGAGATGTTTACAGCCCAACGTGTCGAAGGCATTTTTGTTATAGTTAGATTTTTGAACGGTCTTCATGGGGCTGTCCCGGTATATATCATCAGTCACGGACGCATTTTTATAATGCCATCAAGTGATTTTAGAAGAGCAGTATGCCTAATTTGGCATATTGGGCAATGTCTGGGTTTTACCCCACCATCCATGGGTTGGGTTACAGCCAAGTACATGATGAGGGGACCTACAACTTAAAGTAGGATCCGAACCACCAGATCCTCCGTAAGAGGTTCCAGAGGTACCGGCTCAGGAAATGAGCCCCGAACCTCTAACGTGAAGTCCGAGCGCCAGGCATGTGCAGTTAAGCGTAACTGGAGGTTTTTGACTAAAATACCTAAGTAAATTATTTTACGTTAAAAACAAGTAAAATACCTAATAAATTACGTGCTAAGTTGCCGGATCTGCAGAACTGTACATAACCTCACTTTTTTTAAGTTCCGGTACCGTCATTCGCAAGAGTTTTATGTCAAATGTCAATATAGTTAATTAAACAAATAAAATCATGTTAGCTAAAGAGGAACCGCGGCAAAAAGAAACATTCTGGGCTTCGATATATTTCATGGAATAAGCCTAATTTTAAAATTCTGCAATTGAGAGAAAATCAAAATAATCAAAATGTAGCGCAATGTTTATTTTGCAACCAAATATTAAAGAATGTTGCTTATAAGCGCCATCTCCGCTCATATTTTTCAATAAAAATAATATCTAATAAAATAACGTCAAGTGCAAGAGTACTTAAAAATTTCAAAGCTTATGTTTGTGGCGGGAAACGGAAACTGCAGAACGTAAAGTCCCATATACACGTAATTTACATTTAATATTTACGTAATTTACGGTCGCGAAACACGGCAAGTACTTAGCATATTGGCTGGTGTTAGTCCTTGTTTCTGAACTCTATATTTTGCTTGCGTATTCGTCATTATTCGCGAGTATACACACTGAAGTGCCCGTTTATAGCGATCCAACAATTACACATATGGGGCATAATTCCTGAAGTGTACCAACCTCGAAAATGAAAGTTGTTCGACCAGGCTAAAAATTGGCCCAATTGTATTCTCATTAGATAGTACTCCTCACACTAAAAATTAATTTCAATTAAGATTGAAACGAAATCCATTTTTTCTTGAATAACTTTCGCAAACTAAGCAAAAATTAAACAATTTGTTGCAAAATAAGCAAAAATTGATTCAAAATCCAAAAATAAACTTCCAAAAACCTCACTTTTCGGCTCATTAGAGACAAGAATAACATAATGAAAAAAGAGGGAAAAAAGGGAAAAAGTCACCCAAAAAACCAAACCTCTCACTTTTTCCTTTTTCCGTCTTTTTTATACTACGAGGGGTCCAACATGTTTCGAAGTCATTATAGACTTCCTCATCAGGGATTATTTACAAGGAATAACTAAAGG
>CAKNWW010339462.1:0-13117 GCA_932074435.1 Andricus kollari | reverse complement strand
TATTTTTGATGGCTTGATGTGGAAAGAGTTTCTACATGACAATCATGACAATTGTAGAAAATTAAAAAAATGACTACACAATCTTGACATGATAGCCATCCTAAAGTCCCCTTATACGTTTCTATCAAGGGAAAATACATAAAAATTCCGATTTACATACAGGTAAATTTAAATTTTATCAAGTGAGGAAATTCTAAACTTCTCAAATTGTGTTTATTTAAATTTTTATAGGTGACGTACAAAAAAAGTATTTAAATCGCACTAACCGTCAATCAGATTCATAACAAAATTGGCCTATTTTATAAATAAAAACTAACAATTTTTAAATCAATTTTCACGTTCTGCAAGAAAAATTTGTGCCGCTTCAACAATTTTCAACTTTTCTTGGGGAAAGCTACATTTATGTACAAGAAGATATGCACACATTTTTTTCACACCATTTTTATGACCTGAAGAGTAACTACCAGAAATTGCAAAAAATGCTGCAAGTGAGGCAATTTTTTAAAACTTTTATTGTTGGTATTTATTGCTCATGCGTTATTCCGTCCTATAGGTCACTGTCAATTCACTCATGAGTTTCGCCTTTCTTTTTTGGGGATTTACCTATGTAACCCTTTAATATTCAAAACATGGATACAAATTCTTACAATTGATACAAATTCAATAATATATTTTATTGTAATGGCCATGATTTTCGAAATGGTAAAAACAACAAAAGCACCTTTTTAGTTCATTATTTAATGCTCGTAGTTGAAAATGTATTTGTTTTATAGCATAACAAATAAATTGTATTCTATGTGAATAGATCTTGCGCGTCTGATACCATCGACATTACAACTTTTTAATTATGCTAAAAAAATTAAACTTATTAGTTCCTCTTGAAGCTAAACCATCTGTTGCTACTTATTGCGTCATCCCCTAAATTTATATAATTTCTTTGGCCAAATGAATTTATTCTTAGAGATGAAATTATATATTTTTCAGTATATTACCTGTTCAATAAATCTAATCGAACTAATTTGACTAAATTAATTTGAAATCAGACAGGTTCAAGTCACAGAATCGCCACTCAATTATGTTCTATCTCAACGGGAGGACACGTTAAAATAAAGTGCAACAAGGAATTTAAATTAATTAATGCTTTGAATATATAATCTCTTTCTGGCCCTCTTTCTTACTAGCAAATATAAATATATATTTCATTCGTAAACAACTATTTATAATCTTTACCTCACAAATTGGGGCTTTTTCGGTGATTGATCAAATTTTTTTTTAAAAAGTGCTTGGAAGAAAAAATTTACCGAAAATGTAATAATTGAAGAGTTTTCTAATTATATGAAAGTGAATGAAGTTATTTAAACTAATGGAAACGTTGAATAATCTGCTTATTGTTGCTCGAAAAAAAAGATTAATTCTTAACCTCAAGTATAAGTAAGTAAGATGTATATTATAATTTGGTCAATTTTTTACTTTTAAAACGTTGAGAAAGATATTTTTTATTTTTTAAGTAGAGTGACTGATAATAATTGATAATACATGCCGCTTAGCCCCATTTTACGGTATGGAATCCATTCAAATTTATTTTTTCCCAACAATACAATTTTACATTATAAACATACATTATAAACTTTTTAAAAATGTTCCAACCGAATTCGAAAGAAGACGAGAAGTTCTATTAAAATCGGTAAAAAGATAAATATTTTAGATTGAAAAATATTACACTTTCAACAACAATTTTGATCATTTTTTCGATAATTTACGTTTTCAATTTTTTAAATTCAAATACCTATAACTCTGTCAATAATTTTTGTTTGGCAAATCGGAAAGATACGCGTTGTTTTATTCCCTTTAAAAAACAACATATTTCAGTGGCAACTCGTGTGGAAAAATTTAATGGCATTCTGGTGGCCGGTCTAACCCTGGTCTGGCTTTATCTAGACTGTCTAGTAGTAGGGCGAAGTGAAAATGATCAAATTATTCGAATCGTTTCAGTTGAGCAAAAAAAATTTGTAGGTTGGCATTCGAAAAAAGCAACAAACAAAATTTTTGAAATTGGTTAATACCTTCTGTTCTCTTTTTTTATTTGAAAATTCAAATTTCGAAAATTCCAAAAAACTTCCCAATTGCTTCGCAAATTATAGCGAATTTTTTCTATGTACAGTTTTTTCTAGTGAATAATAATACAAAATTATAAATATAAAAAAAAAATTTTTTGTTCAATTTAGAATTTTTTGAAAATGGCAAAAAAACATTTTTTTTATGGTGTCCTATGCATACATTTAAAAAAAAGTTGAATATGTCGATCCTGAAATTACTTTAGCTTGAAACAAAGAAACATGCTGTTATTATGTTTAAAATAAAAAAAAAAATTTTAGTTTCAGAAAGTCGTCAAAATTACTAAAAACGTAAAATTGACCATTTTTGAATGCTTGAAACATCAATAAAATTTTTTGTTTTGAAAAAACAAAATTACAGCATGTTTCTTTGATTCAAGCTGACGAAATTTCAGGTTCGACATATTTTGCTAAATTGAGCAAAAACATTTTTTTTAATTTATAATTTTTTATTATAATTTACTAGCAAAAACTGCACACAGATAAAATTCGTCATAATTTTCGAAGCAATAAGGAAATTTTTTGGAATTTATAAGTCAAAAAAGAGAACATAAGATATAAAACGATAAAAATATTTTTTTTACATTTTCGGATGAAAACCCCCACATTTTTTTCGCTCAGCTTAAATGATTCGACTAATTTGATCATTTTCACTCAGCCCTACTGTCTAGCCCGAAAGATCTGATCCAGCCCAGGTCTGACAAAAGTTCGAGTAGGTCAATTGAACACGTGATATCCTGAAAAATGTTGAATTTCATCTATTAAAATAAATTAATTTGGATAAAGAAATTATATAAATTCCAGGGACGACGGAATAAGTAGCAACGGATCGTTTAGCTTTAGGAGCAAGTTAATAGATTTCAATTTTTGTTAGCAAAAAAAAAAGTTGTAATGTCGATTATACCAGACTGAAGATATCTTCACATAGAATAAAACTCATTTTGTATACTATAACAATATTTGTTAAACTATTAAATAACGAACCAAATAGGTAAATATTTTTGTACTCATTATTTGAAAAAAATCATGGCCATTATAATTAAACATATCAAGACTAGCATCTCAAATTTTTATCGATTCTTTAAACACTAAAAGTTACATAGGTTAATCCCACACAACGAAAGGAGAAACTCATGAGTGACTTGACAGTGACCTGAAAGACGAAATAATTCGCTATTTAGAGACATATATTTAATTTTGGTAGCCACTCCTCACGACGTAAAAATGGACTACAAAAATGTGTTTACATCTTCAATTCATAAATGCAGATTTCGCACTAACCAAACTGCGCACAAAAAAGTAGAAAATTGTTGAAATAGCGCACATTTTTCTCAGAGAACATGAAAATTGATTTAAAAAATGGTTAGTTTTCTATTTTTAAGTGTCTCGTCGTCCCGAATTTCGGAGTGACTAGTCCAATATTTTTCATAAGCCTAGCTAGTCGTCCCAAAAGTTCGGGACGATTAGACCATCTCATTTTTCAACTGCCCTTATTTTTCGGGACGACAAAAGACACCGTACTTTTATTTATAATATCAGAATTTTTTTTTAATCTCGTCACTGGTTAGTACGATAGAGATAATTTTTTGTACGTAATCTTTGTAAATTTGAAGCAATTCAAAGCATTCGTTCGATAGTTATCATGGCTACAGGAAAAAAAAACGGAATACGATTTGGGAAGTTTAGAATGTCATCACTTGCTGAAATTCAATTTTACCTATATTTTCCGTAATTTTCAAGATTTTTAAATCGGACTCGGCTCAGCAAACTTTTAAACTGATGTAAAATAATAAAATTCTTAAAAAATGCTTTTGAAACACGTGCCCTCCCTCCCTTTGTTAGGGTCCGTAAGTTTGGCATGCCCCTCACCCCCAATCTCACATAATTTGTGCCGACTAAAATTTGTTCGTAAATTCATTTGGGAATCAGCCAAAGATTACGTAAGACAATTTGCGGGGAGGGTGAGTTTAGTAACATTTTACTGTTTCGTATGAATTAAGAAAGTAGTCTAACTTTCAACCTAGTAGTTGAACTTTAAGGGCATGTACCAGACTGTCACGCGACCTATTCTTTTAAACGAACTTACTCATAAACTAATCAGTCGAATGAATTTTCCATACCAGACAGACATAAAGGCAAGAAAGACGAAAGTGTGCCTGGTATAGAAAATCCATTCGACTTATTACTTTATGAGTAAGTTCGTTTAAAGGAATAGGTCACGTGACTGTATGGTACATGCCCTTAAACCAATAAAGATGTATTCTCAACAAACAATGCAATAGTTGACATTTTAAAAAAGAAAATATTTTTATTTTAAATCAAAATTAGTTGAATTAAACCACAATAGATGACTGCTGAACAAAATAGTTGAATCCTCAACCAAAACATTTATTTTTAACCGAAAAGTTGCATTTTCCTCCCAAAAGATGAAATTGCTACCAAAAGAGATGAGTTCTCAAATCAAACAGACAAATTGACAACAAGAGTTGAATTTTCAACAAAGAAAGATTTTGGAGTCAATAAAGAATAATTTTATCTAAAATGATGAATTTTCATGCCGAAAAGATAAATTTCCTACAAAAAAGTTAAACTTTCAACCAAATAGTTAAATTTTCAATCAAAAATATGAATTTTTAACCAAGAAGATAAATTTTCTACCAAAAAGATGAATTCTCAACAAAATATATCAACTTCTAACCAAACGGTTGAATATTCTACCGAAAAGTATGAGTTTTTAACCAAATAGTTGAATTTTCACGCTAAAAAAGATAATTTTTTAATCAAACATGGAAGTTGAATTCTCCTTACAAAAAATAACTTTTAATAAAAAAATGATTTTCAACCAAACAGTTGAGTTTTCAACAAATTTGTTGAACTTTCAGTAAAAAAATTAATTTTTAACATAAAAAAGTAATTTTCCATAAACCAGTTGAATTTTCAACCTAAAAAAGGTGGATTTACAACAGAAAATGAAATAGTTAATCATACTTGAATCCTCAACTTACCAAATTTTCTACAAAAAAAAAGAATTTTCAACAGAATACATTAATTTTTATTCAAACAGTTAAATTTGCAACCGAGAAGGCTTATTTTCAGTCAAAAAGATGAATTTATTATAAAAAATATACTAGTTGATATTGTAACCAAAAATTATTCAAATTTTAAAGTTAGGACAGTTAAATTTAATCAAAAAAGGCGAATTGTCAACAAAGTATATAAATTTTCAACCAATTAGTTGAATTTTGAACCAAGAGGATCACTGTTCCATAAAATACATCAACTTTGGCAAATTTTCCAATTGAAACATGCTAAAAATTTGTTAAAATATGAAAATTAAAGTTTATATTTGGTAGATAAGCAGGATCCATTTCGCTCGAAAGTTAGTTTCATTTGAGATTTTAAAAAAAGTTTTGAACTATTAATAATAAATAAATATTGAGTACGGCTTAATCTGTTACATAAATAAACAGGGCTTCAATAATATTTATTTAAAAACAACAATGAGTGAAAACTGCAACTATAGTTATTAATTATTAAAACTAGAATGTCGTGCAGAACAGAACCAGGGAAGTTGCTGAAGATTTGAGGATTTTTAACTTGAATATTAATATTTCAGAAAACTGTTTCAACTGCTTCAAGTTAAAATTTTTTTGCATTCAATAGTAAGGATATAAAAGAATAGTGGATTTGAGGGCATGTATCAGGATGTCACGTGAACGATTACATGGTATTATCTTAGTCGAGTTTACGTTTTGAAAATATAAATACTGCAATGAACTGTTGGGAATTAGTTGAAAATATATAAGGGCACTTCTTTCTAGCCTATTTGATTTTTGTTTTGTTTTGTTTGCCTAGTCCAATTTTATTAATTTTAATATAGAATGTAACTGAGAGCAGGACTTTAGTGCCCTGGTTAAGATCGTATTGATAGAATTGCGTTATTTAAACAAAATAAAAATGTATAGATGTGCTCTTATACTTTTTGAACCATTTCCCAACATTTTAGCAAATATTTATATATTTCAAATTATAAACCCACTCAATTTAATGCCATGTAATTGGTCACGTGTCACCCTGCTACATATGTAACAGGGCTAAACACTTTTAAGATCCTTAAATTGGAACTATATTTCCTATTTCATTACTATTTTTTAAACTCTTAAAGAGTGATTTCTTTAAACCTAAATTCTTTTTAAGAATTTTCAACTACTATTTATTTATTTTTTATTTATGTTCGTACAAAGTTGTTAGTTGAATAACAAAGCATTTTTCAAAGTGTCGCAATGTTGAAAATTTATATAAAGTACTTTGATATAAGTCATATATTCAGCTACTTCTTAAAAGAGTCGTTGATATTTAGAAGTGTCATTAATGGAAATAGAAAATAGTTTTAATGGATTTTCAGATACAAAAGAAGAAAGCTAATTTTTGTACAAAATTCTGTGAAATTGTGTACACTAAAATTATGAAAAATGTTGTTTTTAGTTTATTTAAGCATTTAAAATGTATAGTACATTGTATATATTTTTATAATTAGTTCAGTTTTTAGAGCTTATTTTAGTATATCATATATTTCTATCAGATCATGTGAAGTGAGCTTATCAACTTATCTATATGTGGGGGGACTGGTACCCTGTGAATTACTTGTACTTAGCGTGGTCCAAAAATGCATTGGAAACAAGCCCCATGAAGTTTAATACGTATTTCCCACAAAAAGAAGATATTGTTTTTGTAAATTTGATTCAGAATCGGAAATAATTGGTGTATCGAGATATCAAGAATTCTCTTGATAATTAGCCATTAAATACAAATAAAAAATTAATTTTTGAATTTCACCCCTATAAGTTTGTTTTATAGGGTCCCAAAATTACTCCATAAGTGAAAAATTGGGTTTTGTGAGTTTTTGGCACTAATTATTATTTTTTGCAGTTTCTTTTAGTAAAAACTGTTTCTCATACGTCAAATATTACTTTCTACTGATAATTTAGTGTTAAAATAAATTTTTTGAACAATTTATTATTATTATTATTATTTGTGGCAATTCCCTCTTTGAACAGAGTTAGAAAGTCGCGTTTTTTAAAAATTCTTCCACTTGCTTTTTAATTTTTAATTAAAGCGACGCAATAACCAATTCAAGTTAATAAAAATAATTCTTTAAATGATGTATAATTATTTATAACAAATTCTCTTGAAAGAATTGTAGAAGTTTTGCAAATTTTTTGTTAAAAATTTCTACTTTCTAATTGTTTTAAACTATCTTCATCTATATTAATGCTAGATAGTTGCGGTTTTTGTGACATTTTTAACTTTTTGGCCACTTTTTGCTAAGTGTCACAATAACTAATGAAAGATAACAAAAGTAATTGTTTAAACAATTTATTATTGTCGATAACTATTTTTTTTTAAGAGTAACGCAAGAAAGTTTTGGCTTTTTCAGAAAATGTTGCCATTGACTTTTTAGTTATGAACAAATAATGAATTAATATCTCGAAGAATTATTTTTAAATATAGTATTCTTTTTTTTTAATGAAGTACTTTTACTCTTCTGCTAATGTTTAAAAATATTACTTCAAAGAAAAAGGCTCACAGCGTAACTACTTCAAAGAAAAGTTTGATTCAATATGATCCAATACATATGGACTTGAAGAATATTTTAAATATGTATCATCACTCAAAAGCGAAAGCAAAGTCAGAAATTTCAGAAAAAACCGCAATTTTCTCGCATTGTTATAAGAGAAGATAGCCATGATCAATAAAAAAATTGTTTAACCAATTATGCTTGTTGACTTGAAATTATTATTATCTCACTCTAATTGAAAAGTATAAAAAAAATGCAAATTTAAAAAACAACGTAATTTTCTAGTAATATTTGAACAGAATATTTTTATAAATAATAATAATTCATTAAAGGAATCATTTTTGTTATCTTTAATTGAATATTGCCTCATTTTAACCAAAAAGTTGAAAAATTCGGAAAAAAACGCGACTTTCTAACTCTATTTCCCATAAAATAGACTTATCGGGCTGAAACTTAAAAAGTAATTTTTTGATTCGTGTTCTATGGGAAATACGTTTCATGGGGCTTGCAGAGCCTCTAAATATAATTTTTTTAAACGCATTATTTCTTCTGTGGATTCAAACAAATTTGAGGTGAGGGGTGGCGGGACAGGCTATGCACGAAAATTCGAAGAATAAAAATTTGGAAACATTTTTTACAAGCAGTATAATCAAATTAGTCCTCGTCATATATTATTGAAGTTCATTGATCTCTTTCGTAAGAAAAAAATACATTAGTCAATATGTACTTGTATCCAATATGTACAATGTGTACTCGTACGTTAATTATGTTTGTTTAGACTGATAATTTTTTTCCCTCATGATACTACGAAAGATAATAAAATTATGCGTATATTGAACCCAAGCTGAAGGAAGAATGTCAATTTTATGAAAAAATATTGCAAAAAAAAACACGTCAAATATGGATGTTTTTGAAAAATTGCAATAATGGTTTCTATAGTACCTCCCTGATTTATTAAGATATTTTGAAAATTTTGTCCCTTGATTTGTACCTAGGGCGAAACATGGTTAAAAAGAAGTCGCTAAATTTAACAAATGTGTAAGGACTTATAAAATTAAAACAGAAATCATTACACTCAGAAAAATGTTTGAAGCAAACAAATTGAAGGGCCACACTGCATATGGGCGTAAGTGCCAAATTTCGTAAATGCGTTTTATTGGCCTAAAATAAGTTTTTTAACCTAACTCATATTTCCGTAAAAGATTATGGTCCTGTTCGATTTAGAAGTGGGTCAAAATCCATGTTTAGTATTTTTCTTTATTTTTCTTCATTTATTTTTCTTTAATAATTCAAAAAATAAAAAAGTTATGTAACTCTGTGTGTCTATTAGGGTGGTCCAAAAATGCATTGGATTTTTTTTTCTAATTTTTATTTATATTGCTCTGAAATTTGTTCGAATCCAGGCAAAAATAAATCCATTTTTCAGAAAAAAATTATGTTTAGAGGTGGCGCAATCCTCATGAAGTTTAACACGTATTCCCCATAAGAAAAAAGATGTATTTCTAAATATTATTCAGAATCGTCAGTACTGGCTGAATCGAGTTAAAACTCAAAATTTTTCTTTACGATGAGCCATAGAATACGAATAAGATATTAGTTTTTGAATATCACCCCCATAAGTCTGTTTTATAGGGTCCCAAAAAACCCCCACAAGTGAAAAAAATGGGTTTTGCGAGTCTTTGGTGCTAATTATGATTTTGTTGCGGTTTTTTTATGCAAATTGTTTCTAATACATAAAAGACTACCTTATACTAATAAGTAGATGTTTTATAAATTGTTCATACAATTTATTATTGTTTTTAGACATTTTCTCTTAGAATATAGATAGGAAGTCGCGATTTCTTCAAGAAAGAATTACTTTTTGTTCAATTTTCAATTAGAGTGAGGTAATACTTCATTATTTTTGATAATGATAATTCTTTAGACAATTGTATTATTATTAATAATATTCTTTTCAAATAATGCCAGAAATTGCGGTTTTTTCTAACATTTTCAACTTTTTATCAACTTTTCACTTGGAGTGAGTTAATATTTAATTCAATTTCGCGAAAATAATTGTTTAAACAAATGATTATTGTTTACAGTTATCTCCTTCTTTATTAATTCTAGATAGTTTTGGTTTCTTTTAGAAATTTTAAAGAATGATACTTGTTGAGGTTCACTTATTATTTGTTCATAACTAAAAAGTAAAAAAAAACTATAAAGATTTAAGAAAAAAGTAATTGTTTGGCATTACTCTAAAAGAAGATAGTTATAAACGATAATCATTTATTTAAATAAGCATATTCGTTATTTTGCATTAATTATTGCCTCCTTTTGTGAAAAAGGACAAAAAGCTGAAGAGTTCAGAAAAAACCGCAATATTCTAGTAATTATCTAAGAGAAGATATTTACAAACAATAATAAATTGTTTAAACATCCAAGTTTATTAACTTGCATTATTAATTACTTGACTAAGTAAAAAGTCGGTAAAAAGTTAGAATTTTTAGAAGAAACCGCCACTATCTAGCATTAATAAAGAATAAAATACTTATAAACTTTTGGAAAAAATGTAATTTTCTAGTATTATTCTAAGAGAATATTATAAAAAATAATAAATAATTATTTGAACAATTACTTTTGTTACAGTAATTAGGTATTACCTCATTGTTATTGAAAATTGAACAAAAAGTAAAACACTTTTGAAAAACCGCTACTTTCGAACTCTATTCTAAGAGTAAATTGCTAAAAAGAATAATGAATTGTTTAAACTATTTATGTAAACATTTAATTATTATTATCAAGTAGTATTTTATGTATCAGGAACAATTTTTATTTTAAAAAACCGCAAAAAAATCATAATTAGCGTCAAAATCTCGCAAAACCCAATTTTTCACATTTGCGGTTTTTTTGGGACACTATATAAAACATACTTATGGGGGTGATATTCAAACAGTAATGTTTTATTCGTATTCTATGGCTAATTTTGAAGAGAAATGTTAAGTTGTAACTCTATTCACCTAATATTGATGGTACTGAATAAAATGTACAAAAATGTATTTTTTATGGAAAATGCGTGTTAAATTTCATGGGCCAGCCCCATCTAAATATTATTTTAAAAAAATGAGTTTATTTTTGTGTGGATTTGAACAAATTATCGAGTGATATGCATGAAAATTCGAGAGAGAGAAAATTTGGACCACCCTAGGGTCAATATTTTCGGTTTCGGGGACGCACCGCATAATTGATAAGGGGTTTTCTCGCACATGGTTATTTTGTTTAAAGCGCTTTTTTCGCGAGTCAATAGAGCTAACCAATAGCTCGAAGGTACTTTCTTGTTTTTTTTTTTTGTTTTTTTTTTTTTTAATAAACAAGTTATGCAACTCTTTATGTAGCAAAATTGGATTTTTGGGGGACGCACATTCCTTTCACAAAGGTTGTTTGGAGATGGATGCTTCTTTCAGGATGTTAGATCCACGGTTCGTTAAGCCTAACAGTACCACGAACCGTTTTTGCAGTTTATTGTTTAAAATTAATTGCATGAATGTTAGACAGTTTTTTGTTTCTCCAGTAAAATTCGGGGTTTGGCACTTACGCTCGTAACAGTATGGCCCCTCAATTCTTTCTTTGATATAGAGTCAAACAAATATTTAATTGATTCAAATAAAAAAATTTTTCACTTTAACAAAATTCATTTGATTCAAATACATCATTGTTATGTAAACTCAAACAAATTTTATTTCAATCAAGAAAATTCTATATTTGTTAAAGTGTCAAAGAAATGTTTATTTAATTCAAACAATTTCCAGCGCATTTGTCATATTTCAATAATTTTTTAGTTTTATTATAATAGTTAATTGTTTTAAATTTTTTCAAATCATGTGAAGAGTACAATCATTATTTGACATGTTACGACTTTTTGCACCAAGTTTAACCCTAGTGTCGGATCTAGGGGAAAAAACTTTTAAAATATCCTAATAATTTAGAAAAATATCATAGAGATTTACCTTTAAAATCAGACCAAAGACTTAAAAAAATGTTAACTCTTTCTAATTTGATTCCAATTTTTGAAAAAATCGAAATTTGATGTGTTTTTTGCAATATCTTTTTATAAAATTAAAATCATTTTTAACTTCAGCTTATTAGACGCAAAATCTTATTACCTTTCGTGTTATTATGAGGGAAAAAATTTAATTTTTAATTTTATATAAAAAATAAATAAGCTCATAATTAATATTATTTTGTTAATAATATTTATAATTACTTATAAATATGCATATTTAAAAAATTAAAAGTGAAGATGACTATGATACTTATTTTACAGATATTTATTACTGCACAATCTTGCAATTTGATATCCCTATACAAATATTTTCTTACTTCTTCATCTCTACTTCTCGAATTTATTATTATTTATTATTTATTATTTGAAAATCTGTGTTAGCCATCACTGATCACTATTGAAAGCTTCCTTATTGTCAGCACTAAGGAGAATATTATATTATATATTATTAAATAATTATAATGTCATAAAATTAATTATTAATGTTATTGTATTACACCATATTATTACATTATATATTCGTCTAGGCCAGAAAAACAGGGTACTCGCAGATTTTTGTGAGTATTGAAACTAGACTGGGTGACTGCAGCCAGGCATACGCAGCAGCCAGAGTGTTGCATTTCACAGGCGCAAAAAACACTACACTTTGTTTTACAAAAAAAAAAAAAATAACATTTTCCGAAAAAGGTTTTGTGTCGAAGCCAGTATAAAGTCTAAAGGCAATTGCCTTTAGATTATGTGTTGAAAATCTGACATTAAACAATTTATCCTTGTAAACGTATTATGGATGTGGCGAAAAACCCAAGTCGTTTGAAGCACCTTAATACTTCATTGCAAAATTTTGAAATATATTCAACCATATTTGAATGAATTTTAGTATGGTTAGCGGGAAAGCAACTGCAATAATATTTAGAAAAATATTTATAACTGAAAAAATTATTTTCTTCTAAAAAGTTATTCGCCTAAACCTTATTAATCGTACAAAAAATATTTAAAAAATATTTAATCTGAAAACTCACAACAGCCAGAGTGTTTTATTTACAAGCGTAAAAATAACACTAAATTAAAAGTTTTTTAAAAATACAACAATAAGAAAATTGTTCGGAAAAATCTCTATGTCGCAGTGGCGGACTGGCCATAGGTTGGGATGCGGGAAAACCCGCCGGCGCCCACCCTATCAGGCGCCCCCCAAGGCATGTAGGTGCCCTCTAAGATCATTTTTTTAAACAATGTAAATGTTTTTAATATTAAACAAGAGAAAGCAGAAGGAATTTACTAAAATGGTACTCCGTATACATATTGTACTCCATAAGCTATTTACTCATAAACATATAATATCGTACACGAATTCCACATTATACTTCCAAGGCAAATAAAAGTTTT